>SJJU01009483.1:0-13779 GCA_012932125.1 Conopomorpha cramerella | reverse complement strand
CTCGGTGAACCGTGGGTACTTGCTTTAGCAAGTGCCTCTACCTACCCCTCTTTGGGATTAAAGGCGTGAAGTGTATTTATTTTTTATTATTAACAGTGTTCATTTACAATGTTGTTTTATTTTTCATTTTCCCACATTTGTCGCCATAGTAAAAGTTGTTCATATTGACGAGCCCAACAACGTTTTTTAGACCATTGCTCGGGGTCCTTTTACACTCATGTGTCTTCTTCAAAAATGAAAGTAATGCACAAGTGTTGGTGTGTTCCCACAGACTTTTTATGAATCATGATTGACTCTGTCGTTAAAATAATCTTACTCGTTTGGAGCTCATTACAATACTTATTACATACACTTTAGTAGGTAAGCACATTTACCTGCCTTATCGGAGGTCCTAGGTTTACGGGAATATTTTGTAACAACAATTTATTTATTTCTTTACATTCGTCACATACACAAAAGCTTATTTTCATAGAAAAGAAAGATTCTTTTTTTTTCTTTCATAAGAACCTTCTGCTGTCATTAATAAGCACAACAACGAAAGAATTAGCGAAATCGGTCCACCCGTTCCGAAGTTAAGGAATGACAACGAATAGTGGCTTTGATTTTTATATAATAGACTAGACGTTGTCCTGTTTTAACTATTAACATCAATATCTAGGGTGGCCTGCGCCCAGCAGTAGATGTCATTTTTTTTCTTTCATAAGAACCTTCTGCTGTCATTAATAAGCACAACAAAGAAAGAATTAGCGAAATCGTCCACCCGTTCCGGAGTTATGGAATGGCAACGAAAAGTGGCTTTGATTTTTATATAATAGATGGACAAGCGTTTTACCGCCATCCTGTCTGATTCTAAGCAGCGATACGGTCTACGATAGAGCACACTTGATCATTAGGTACATATTTACAGGTGAGTTGAAGACCTCTAGACTATACTGCGCAGGAAACACATCAGCAAGCCATTCCATATTCTAGCGGTTCGCACTATAAAAGTAGACGCAAACCCTTTGGTTGAAAGCGAAAAAAATCGTTAAAGATGACAAAGTTCACAGAAAAAACATTAAATATAATAATTAGGTAGAAAATTTATTTATTTATTATTTATTTATTTATTCATCACACAACTTATACTACCATTACAGTGGACCCAATGCGATAGTACAGTTCACAATATTATAACTATACATAATTAAAACAGATTATAAACATTTTAGTTAAATAACAAAGAAGCTTAAATGTAGTACAACAAAAATTAAAATTTAAAATGAAAAAATAGAGGAGTAGGACGTGAAAAATGTTTGATGCAAAAAAGAAAATTTAAACTAGAAGTTCTCCATGAAACACTAATCTAAGTCATTAATCTGATTGGAGTCTCCCATGCTATCAGAAAAACTAGGCACATATATAATGTCGTGGGACTTACGGCTTTTTTAAAAGCGAATAATTACAAAAAATCTCTCAAACTTGATTTTTTATTAGTAACGTAAGGCTATGGAGAAAAATAATTAAAAAAGTCAAGTTATGTAGTATAAACAACAAAGTTACACCAATTTTAGGCAAGTAAGTACATTATGTAACGAACTTGGATTCACGCCAGCCGAACAACGTATGAACAAACATTAAGTACCGACTTACATATTAGGTAATATCAATTGCTACTTTTTCGTGCAAATTAGGTACTGTGGCTTTTATTAGGACCCTTTTGCCATACATTGTCCTTTGGATTCCGTTCCAAAAATATACTTGTCTTGAGTCGTTCCAAGTGTCCTGTGCAGTACAAGGAGATCAAATGTTGAACTCTCTTTTGTGGCTATAAGATGCTCAACACCATTATATCTTGAACTGTACCACCTAAAAGATTGCACCCAATGTGGTGTCCCCTTAAAAAAGTTTTCATTCAAACCTGTACATGTAGTTTAAGGCAAGAAGATCTCTACGATTTAAGTTTCGCTGGGTTGCAATTTGGTGACTATTCTTAGAAACAATAGGTCTCATTTTACAATGGCACGGTTTCTTTAGTTTTCATTTTTCACTACGTAACTGAATGTGGGAAAACGTTATAAAGAAAAGTGATTTAAGAGAGTTTTGCTGAGTACGTATTACACTGCTCTTGTTATGACATACTGGTACACACTTCCGAGGTGCTTCCGAGATGTTTTTGTTATCTCTTACGTGTGTATGATGTGTATTATTTTTCCTAGATATTTTTTTTGTGTTTAAATTTAAATTCAGGTTAATTTGCTACACTAAAGAGCACGGAAATTTAGGGTGTAATGCCAATAATCGCCACGTTTGGCAGGCAGATTGGCGATCGCTGTGGTGTTGTGGTTCAAATCACAGAGGGCGCTGCTGCCTATTCTCTGGAGAGCTTCCTTGATCGCCACGCACAGACCCACATGATGAGAAAAGTTGGGCTGGGATGGTGACACATGTATTATATTCTATAAGTATGTATGTTTTAATATAAATGTAGGCATTTGATGCATTCACTACCAGTGTGCTTCGCTACGTTGTTGTATATGTTCTAAATGTTATTATTAATAATTGTTTTTTGTTGATGCTATGATGTTGATTTTCTAGCTCAGAAAATTATAGGAATTCCAACAGTATTTTTATGACTAAGATATTTCAAATTTGTTGTCAAAATTAATACAACAAAATTCATGGTCACACCAACATTTATAAAGAAAAAAAACTTTATTCACGAAAAGAAGTACCATTGAAATAGCAATCATTTACTGAGTAAGAAAAAGCTAGTCTGTCATCTTGTATTAATAAAATAAAATATCTATACTCTAGGATCTTGTATAGTCAATGCTCCGCTCCGAAATTGTTCAATTGATCTGAAATAGAGCACTGGAAGACATATACAAAGTTTAATATTGGAGAGGACGTGGTACAGGTCAGGTACTCGCCACTTCCTCACTTCGTTTTGTCGACGACATAGAAATCAATTGATAAAACTTTGGAGGAAGTCACCATCTGGTCTCCCGTCCTATGTTTGAAACTAGATAATTTTTACTGGTCCCAACGTATGTAACAACTATACCTTGCTGATGATGTTTGAGTGACACAGAAAGTGTCATCAGAACCTGGTATAACACTTTCTTGGCTGACCTTACCTAACATGGCGCGTAAAGTTTTTTTTACTTTCGGGTTAACTTGGCAAATTACTGTTTTAATTTTGTCACTTCGCCGGTTGGGACGTGTCCACGGGAAAGGGGGAGGTTTATTAGAGATTCTAGAGAAATTGGGAGACGATCGTCACTTATCATTAACAAGCCCTGTGGTGTCCGCGAATAGAATACATGTGTCACCACCCCAGCCTGACTTTTCCCGTCTTGGGGGTCGTAAGAGGCGACCGAGGGAACTCTCCAGAGGACGGGCGCTCTCTGTCAGTTAAGCCACAACACAACTGCGATCGCCAACCTGCCCGCCAATCGTGGCGATTATCGGCATTTCTTCCAAATGGATTTCATTGGGGGAGGCCCTCATCCAGCATTGGACATCATCTAACGATGAACTATACGATTGGACAATTATCCAAACTGTGCCAAGGAAAACGTAGTAGAGCTTATACATACCCGCAGAACTTAAGTAAACTCAAATTTGTCCCAATATGTCTCGTCAGCAAAAAGGTTTATTCCAGGTGCAATGTCAGCGATTAGCAAACTCGTACGACCAAAAGTTTTGCCAACTGTACCTTAAGCAAAGTTTGTTCGAAGCATCTTGATAGAGATAGAGAGCGTAATAGCGCTACGACTACGCTCGGAATAAAAAAGCAGAATAAGGCATCACCTATATTGCAAAACTATTCCATGAACTAAATCAGCGTGAAAAACTAAATCAGAGTTGTTGGTGCAAGCACCATTATGCTGAGCCAGCTGCATTTTTGCTTACGAAAACATTTATTTTTATTTCATGTTTGTTTGTCGTTATTAACATTTTATTTCTATGTCTTTGTTCCATTTAGTCTTTTCTGTTTTTAGTAGAAATGAAAATATATATCTCTCTCTCTCTCTAACTCTACAAAATTTGACCTACAGAAACTAACTAATCTCAAACATCAAAGTGAGAAAGTCAAATAAACTCGACACATCACACTTGTATCATTATGTCATCATTATTTGTGTGTAAACAAAAGTTTTCTTCAAGCATTAAACCATTGTTTCTTGACACAATCCTCGTATGAATACCTTAAGAGCGTAGACTTGTAGTGCGCTCGTAGTAAGTAAAGGTTTTTGCAATAGGACGTTCGTTGAGGGTAAAATGTCGCCATATTGTTTGCGACACAATACATATGTGGAAATAAAAGAAAAACCTTCCAATGCTACCATTACCAATAACACTTTTTTACTTGCTGTTGTTCGGTATTAATGTGTAAAGTACAAAAAAAGTAGTTACATACATACGTTAACTTTTCATTGTTTCTTAATTTGAAAACTGGGTTGGTTTTTAAGGTGCTGTTTTGGAGAGTAGAGTTATTTTTAGAAATTTTTCATTTGGAGTAAATTCTACGCGAACCAAACGGTTAGCGTCAACCTTCGTAGTGAGAACATCCAGGATGTTGAATGACTTGCCGGTGTCTGTATTTCTTGCGCAGTATACTCTAGAGGTCATCATTTTGGAAAGGAGTTATTTCGTCTTGGCTTGTGGACAACGAACTTCACTAGTGAGCAAAAATTCCAGGTACATAATGTGTGTAAAAGGACCCCGAGCAATGGTCTTGCCCAACAACGTTACTAAAGACCATTGCCCGGGGTCTTTTCACACTCTGTATAAAACTTTAATCATTCTGAAGTACTAATACTACTAATTTAATACAAGACAACAATACTTTGTCATTTTCGCTCTTTTATTATTTTAAAAAACAATCACTTTTACTCAGTTAGTTCTCCTTTATCGACAAGACATTGCGGTGCGATTTGTTAAAATATGCTGAGTCGCACGAAGCATGACATAACAGCAAAGCAGAGTGCGTTCTAAGCCATGTCTTTTGTGACGGGCGTGCTAGGCCTTCAGGAGTATCAACGAAATCAGTCAATTGTTTTGGGTGCTGTAGCCAGCTACGAAATGTATCAAACAAAGATATTCACGTGTGGAACTTCCGCACAGTGTAGTAGTATAAGCTGTAAGAATATACTCGACGACCTGTCATTTTGTACTTCTATTATTTTCTGGTGACGTGTGAAATAGGTCCGATCTGAGACCAAAGACTTGCGAGCCGCGTACCAGCTTCAATTTGTCTCACCAAAATATATGGAAAATGATGTACCTACTTCTGGATCCAAACTGTCACTTTTACTGCTAATTTGATAGTTTGGATTCAGATTTACCCTGATACGCAGCACTCCTGCATGTTTGTACAAATGTAAAAAAATACAATGGAGACATTGTAAAAGGCGACCTTATCGGTCATAGCGATTTCTTCCAGGTAACCTAATTTAAAGATTAAAGGAGCTTAACAGATAGAGTAATGGGCCTGGCAAGTGTCGCTATCTGATCGATAACGTCAATAATATTCTAAAATAGTCAAAATACATAGTTATACATGTATACCTAATCATACCTAAACTTAGTAATAAATATATAGCACATATTATAAATCAATACTAATATATATAGTTTTAGAGTTAAAGAGCGTCTGTGGTCCAGTTGGTCGGATACTTGACTTGTAACCGGTAGGTCGCGGGTTCGAGTCCGGCTACTGGACGTGTACCAATGGGACTCTTTTACAGAGCCTATGTACGCAACGCAACGCTCGTACGGTGAAGGACAACATCGTGAGGAAACCCGCACACCACAAGGTGTGTGAGCCCTATAACGGCGATGGGCTCACCCCCTGTCACGTTGGGTTAAATTCGCTCAGTGAACCGTGGGCATTTGCTTGAGCAAGTGTCTCTGCCTACCCCGCTTTGGGATTAAAAGGCGTGAAGTGTATTTATTATAGTTTTATTCTAAACGTCAATTTTGGATTGCAAGTTTAGTTGTTTTTGGTCTGAGGGTGAGATAGAACTACAATAAGACAGGCTGTGAAGTATATTCTAAGAGCTAACGGTGTTGTTCATTCAACACCGCTATTTTTAAAGTAGGCATACCACTTTATTACTATTTTATAGTTGACAATGTCTAATTTTCCTTGAGACAATGGGAGGTTACCATGTACCAATCAGGCCCTTTGCCGTTAAAATTAAGGACAAAGGACGCCGAAATGTCGGTAAACAACCTGCCTATTATCCGAAGGTTACGTTTTGTGAAGTAGAAGGAAGGGCAAGTAATTTCGAATACGGTTTCCTTATGCCAAAATAGGGTTAGATAATAACACGTATACTCACGAAGGTACCTATTATTAATCACGTCTTGAATTAATTATGTATGTTAACGAATACTTTTCGTGACGTGTCAAATGTTTGCATTGTCTCTTAAATTTTCCATGACGTCCGTTTTTCATTCCTACATCTGTACTGTCATTAAGTGAGAAGAAGAACACCTGTCCTTTTTACGGCTCAAAGGCCCAAATCTTCTACACTTTGGTAGTTACATCGCCCTGGAATTGTTAGTTTAGTTACTTTAATTCCACTGTCGCCTGTAGTAAAACAGCGATGCACAACGTTTGCCGCTATAGTTCGTGCATTTCATGAATGCGCGCGGGCCTTAGGTGTTGGAGTCGTATATGGACACGCTAGTTGACAGTTCAAACGAACAAAACTGCCACACACACATCTAAGGCCCGCGCGAATTCATGAAATGCACGAACTATACGATGCCAAAGCGATGCTACTCGAGAATGTTGCAGACTTGGCCCTCAGAACATGAACCGTAATTAAACATCGCTGCTTAGCATCAGGCAGGATGGTGGTCAAACGCTTGTTCATAGTGATAAAAAAATTGCTACTAACATCAATTTCACGTCCTAGATCACGGTGAAACGAAAATGGTCATGATGTGTAAGCGTGTGTTACAACAGCTATCCGTTCTCTGTGATCCAGTTGTAATCTATCCATTGTAGGCTGAAAATGCACGGATACTTAAATTATACCTTTACCTTTAATACATACTTAAATTATACTACTACTTCGTAGTGGCGTGCACTGGCTTTTACGACAAGGTAGGCAGTAATCCCCAAGGATTGACACCTATGTATAGGTAACTTATCTTTACGAAATATAGGTACCTACCTATATACTCACCCACAAAACACAGGACCTTCGTTAGCCTCTGTCGTGAGTACAACAAAAAAAGCATCTAGCAATAATTCTATTATTAGGTCGGGTAGCCAAAATACTAAGGTAGGCAGTGTCTTTTTGCCTATATGGTGGGCACGCCACTGCTACTTCGATACTTTGTAATAATAGATGCAAGATAAAACCGTACCTTCGTACAAAAAAAAAGATGGTGGTATCGAATATACGGTGTATAGTGTAATCGCGAGCGTTGGTCTTAGAAACGTTTGACTCGTGAACAATTTTACTATGGAAATAAAGCGGGGAAACGAAAATTAAAATGTCTATCCTATAAAATGTCGTCTTCCTAGCCAAAAAACATGTACTTAAACGACGCTTGTTCATAGTGATTTAAAAAAAAAGAAAAACTTTGTATGGAAATGATAACATTTTTTTTATATTTGTTCATTTTGACGAGCAACAACGTTTCTAAGTCGTTGTTCGGGATACGTTAACACGCAGTATACGTACGTACATGAACCTAGTACTTGTGAGGATTAAGCATAAAAATGTTCTCTTAGCTTGTTACAGTATGCAAGAAGAACTGGTAATACGCGGGAGAAATCGCGGGGCGACCATTATAACTGTGACATAAGACACCGGTCAGTTATCCAGTGACCCGGTTACTCGGCCACAAGTTGACGGACCCTGTAATGTGATGTGATCGAGTCAGCCGCTCGACTCTCGATTAACGCTTGTGGTACCGTTTTAGAACCGTTTACTATAGAATATGGCATTCGTAGCATTGGCTGCCAAGACGTGACTTAGGGTGTCGACTCCTTTGTTATTTAATACTGTGTCACGGGAGTTCTGACTTCGGCCTTTTATACAAGTTTACATTTTCGAGATTCGAAAAAAAAACGTATAATTAGGATCTTCGTATATCGACAATTGTTATTTTGGTATCGTGTCATTTTTTTTTTTTAAATAAAGTGCATTTAAAGATGTTTAAAAATCTGTTCATATGGGAACCCTACTAATGAGGTGATGTCAGGCCCCAGAACCCCGGTAGAAACCTAAAGAAGACTTCCGGCGTACAATAAACCACTATCCATCAAACATTTCAGACCGACTATTTTTTTAAAGAAAAATTGCCTGTTGTGAATTAAAAATGGGTTCTACGATTACTAGGTTTGAAAAAAAAATAATGCACAAATCCACCATAACTCACCCTACCTGCCTCTCGGTGTATTTTCTATTCTTTGGAAGACGTGCGCTTGTATTTCCTGTCTTCTGTCTAGCGTTTATCTCGGTTTACGGGCCGGAAATAAAATTGATTTTGATCAATGAAAAAAGATTATTAAGATTGATTTTGTGGCTATTACCAGGGCGATGGCTGTCCGACTCCCGGGCCACTACGGCGGATCGTACAGGAAGTCAAGCATGTAATGCTCAACTAAAAGATGTTTTCATTCTGCTCAAGCCTCTACCTAGGCTTAAAGTCCACTGTCAAGGCAGTAAGTAACCGGGACCCACGGCTTAACTTGCTTCCGAAGAAAAGACCCCACCTTAATCGATTACCCATCAAAAGGGTGCCTGCACCTGAGGGCTAGGTAAATCCCCTAAAATGTATTGAATTGAATGAAGCATAAATATTTCGGATATTGTTATGAAAATAAAAATCACGTATTCCAGTACCTTTATGTCACGCTTGTTTCCCAGAGGAAAATATTACCTCACCATACAAACTTACCGATCAGCTAATTGTTACTTTGTATGAAGAAATTTTTTTTAACATAGTTGAAAATTCCTTGACGAAAATTATTTTGTATCATGGGCTGAGAGACGTGAGTATCTCGAGATAAGCCAACATTTATTCTTCACATATTTAATTTGACCTTGGAAACAATAATAATAGAGACGTCCTGTCTTAATTTTATTTTTCTATTAAATTTATTTTTCCTAAATTTACATTCAACAACAAAATAAAATCTGTTCCACCGTTCTCTTTTTTAGCGCTTAACATCACATTAAGCTATTCATTTTTATATGTACCTTTTATAGATTATAATGGATCAATTGAATGAACCAGTGCCAGTGACCTAGATTGATAATAGATCTGTACATCGCAGCTACACACCTTTTAGTTTGCGCGTGTCCTCGCTGTGTTTTCCTTCACCGTAATCGCGCCGTTTGAAAGCGGATTCTAACCTGCGACCTTCTATGTTTTCTTCGGACGTTACTTTATGTCACATCCTGCGTTGTGTCATACGACCATCGACCACTAGATACCGTATGACTGCGAAACTGTTCTGTGTCCAACATTATCCTAGTTCAAGCATAACGCTGCTCGTCGTGACTTGGCTGTAAACATAAGAGCCAACATTAAAAATAAACATTCATTGCTTGATATGCTGTGATACATTTTGTAAGAGAAACCCTATTTTAATAGATTTTTAACATCTAAAACTACTAGGACTAGTTGTAACATAATAGTGATAAAAATATCTATTCTCAAACTGCTTTACCAAGACGCGGTTTATTTATTCCGACAATATACCAAGCCAGCTTAAATTGTCAGTTGTATGTCAAATACGGAGTAAGCAGTTTCAGTAAACCTGTAATAACTTCGGTACAAGTAACAACGCGTTTTTTGTTAAGAGGGAAAGTGTTCGTCCCTGTTGCAGGCCCCACCCTGTATAAGTATTTGAGCAGACTGCGTGTGTATAATAGAGGTAGACTTAGCTTAGATTTATTCATCTTTCGTCTTAAAGATTTCATTATCTGTACATCAGCCAATAAGTCATAACACTATGAAAAGTGCGTGTGCAATTGGAAAGTGGTGTTTGTTACAGAACTTAATTAATTCCAAGAATTGTCATTCATTTGTAGCTCGGTATTTTTGTTCTCTAATAATTGGTTAGTTGTCGTATAATTGATATGTAAGTGTAAATTTTATAATTGTTACGAAACTAAAACATGTTTAACTAAAGTAGGTAAGTTCATTAATCCATAACACACGCCATTTTTTTTTAATTCGATGCAAGCGTTTGACTCCATCCTGCCTGGTGTTAAGCAGCGACGTGGTCTACCATGAAGCACGCTTGCCTATTAAGTACCTGCTCAGCAGTAACTTGAACTCCTAGGACCTTACCAATAATGGCGGATTTGCTATTTCGAAGATATGCAAAGCTCAACTTAACTTGTCAGTTGTATGTCAATGTACGGAATAACCAGTTCAAGTAGACCTGCAATAACCATTGTGTAAGTAACAACGCGTTTATTGGTAAGGGGGTTAGACTATAATGCGCAGGAAACACAGACTTCGGCCAGTCATTCCACAATCTGACCAACACAGTACTACTACAGTCTTTAACCCGGTTTTCCACCGCAATAATATGCTCGCTCCGCAGCATATTAATGACTGCGTTTATCTAGAAATACAAAATGGCGTACATCTGTTTCCACCAATAAACAGTCTAGCGAAAATGACAAAGAGTAAAAAATGAGGTAATTTCTCCCCCGAATCACACTCGGTGGAAAAGCAAACCTATTTCATAAAAAAGCCGCTCCGCTAGACATTCCTAGCTCATTCCCCTTTGGTGATGGAAAACCGGCTTAAAGTGTTGTCGAGGTTAGAGGCCTTCAGGTGGCTTGCAAACATCTGGCAGCTAAGCTACTTGCTTGACACCGGCTTCCCTCTACGGTTCGCCGTAGTGATTCGGGAGTCGAACCGACCTCTACCCAATTAATATACTCACAAGCCAAATTAAATACAAAACAGCCCTGAGTTCTCCCGCGAAAGAGGTCAGGGTAACCGGTATATAAATGAGTAGAATATAGAAGATTTGCCGAAACAGCCGCATGGTGACGGAAAGTAATATACATATGTCACCACCCCAGCCGTTTTGGGGGGTCCTGTGCGAGGCGACCGAAGGAACTCCCCAGAGGACGGGCAGCGCTCTCTATGATCACTGCGATATCCCAATCCCAATCAGCCTACCAAGCGCGCCGATTATTGGCATTTCCCCCTAATGCTCATGGGGGAGGCCCGCGTCCAGCAGTGGACGTCATGTGGCTGATGATGAGATAGAAGAAGATTTTGGTAAATTAAGGAAATTATACTGTTTCCTTTTAAGAATAGCCACATAAGAATAGGTCATGATTGCACTAGATATCTTGGGCATCCGTGGGCAGCATAGTGTTTGCAATTGTTGCATCATAAATGAATGCTTGCACACTGGTCTAGATTCAACTCAAACGTGAGAAATAACAAACACTGTGTCGCTGCAATCTGTGTATAGAAAAAATACTATTTACCATATGTAGTGTATGTATGTAGCAAGAGGACACTCTTTGAACGATTCTAGCTGAGATGGGAGTCGCTGTAATTAGACGAAGGCTGGTACTCAGGTCGGTATAGCAATCAACCTTACGTAAAGAAACTTAAGTTCTGGCCGGCATGACCAGCGCCTCTAGGACGACAGTCGCGAGTGAGTGATGAGCTAAGGCACTTCTTGTGTGCGTGGGTGTCTACGTATATATTATGTATTTCAAGTATTTATGTATATATCCGTATCTGATCCTATCTCTATATTTCTATCTGACAGGGTGTACTAGATTGGGATCAGGTAAACGTGTGTAAAAATAATTTTATTATATATGTTTTATTAATAACTTTTAAAATTTTAAGTTACAGGGGAACCCCCTAATTGTGGAAAAGCAAGAAAATGTTGTATATGTATATATTTCGAAAGTAACTGAGTATAATTTGCCTCTTTGGTAAAACGCTCCCGATTTGATTTGTGTCCACAAATTATTGCTTTGTTGCTATGTTTTGTGGTTTTAGGTGTCTTATCTATGTAGTTATGTATGCAGATTATAGTACGTAGATAGGTAAATATACATATTAACCTAGGTTTGGGGTTTGTGAAATGTCCCGGGATATTACATAGGCGAGTACTTGCTTATATGGTTTGTACATAAGTAAATCGAATAAGTAAAGTTTTTCTAAGTTAGGTGCGTATTGCAACAGTTTCCTTTACAAACTCCGTCCAAGTAATGGCTGGTCATGTTGACCTTAAACTGGATTTTGTAATTACCGAGCTTCATGTTGGTAGAAATGTGTTTTATTTACTTAGGTAGGTAGTTAGGTACTAACTTAACGGCCTGTCGTTGCTTCATGTAAAGAAAAGAGGATAGAAGGGATTGTAGGAGACTAAACAATTCCTAATTCATACCTACAAAAAATGATTAAAATTATATAAAAATGTCACAAGACGTTTCTAGAAAGGCTGTCCTGATGTGCAGGATTTTAAACAACGGGCTCACAAAAAATGATGACGAGCAACATGCGAAGTGGAGAATCTGCAGCGGGAAATCGTACGCTGGATCTGATTGCGAAAGCTGTCAGGGAATATCGCGTTGTTTTAAAACGGGATCGAGTTATTTCGGGATATAACAAAATTGATTCTCTAATCATCTGCATCTCTATGCATGTGTACCTGCAGTCGATGAAAAAGTTCTAAATTTTTATGACCGTGTGCCCTATTATAATTTTTGTCATGTACCTACACACACGGAAAAAAATGCTTTTATTTCTCTTTAGGGTAGGTATATCGTAGACCATTTTCTTGGTCGTGTAAACCAAGATATATCTACTTCGCTCCACTACGTGTTCCATCCTTTTATTAGTGGAAGAAAATTCAGGCGGAAACCGTGTGTAGCTAGACGTACTTTTATATAGCTGCTTTAATAATAATATTAATTATTGGTATGTAGAATATCAGAGCTAAAACTAGTACGTAATCATTTATGATAAATAAACAGCAGAAAAAAATGTAAATAACTATGAATTAACTAGCGCCATCTGTCCATTGCAGAAAGAACCACGAATGGAAACATCGCATTGCTGTCCGCAATGTGAGTGCTTCGTTATTTTTTACTGAGTTGTTTTTACATTACACGTACAGATGGCGTTACTGGTGATGAAACTCGAGGAGCTCTAGCAAACTATTTACCTAATTTAAAACTGTATTATATTGCAGATTTACCTATTTCAAACTATTGCGGGGATTTATTAAAGTCACTGTTGTTACATTTGCGTTTACTTCGAAGCTTGAGGCATAAGAAACTACATGGGTACATAGATTATAATCATTATCAGTATTCAGTATACATGAACCCCGTTAGGACAGCAAAAATAGTTTACACTATACTTACATCAAAATATTTTACACAATCACTACGTGATAGGTGGTGCAATTAGGGACCTTTCGGTTTTATTTCAACTTAACTTTGCTACAAACCGGTCTTCTAACTATACCTCTGCAAAATTTCAAAGCAATCGGTTCAGTAGTTACAGCGTGAAAGGGGAACAAACAAACAAACTCACTTTCCCATTTATAATATTAGTAAGATATCTGCTTTCGCCTTGCGATTCACTGTAGAAGCATGGAGTTTGGAAGACCGTTGTCATTAAAGCCAAATCATTAAATCAACATTCGATTCTTCGTTGGTTAAATATACAGTACCTAGACGACCGAGCTTCGCTCGAAGTAAAAAAATCGATTATTTTCCTTCGATTTTTTCATAACCCCGTCTCTAGTTACTTCAAAAC
>SJJU01009482.1:0-20186 GCA_012932125.1 Conopomorpha cramerella | reverse complement strand
ATATAGAAAGCCTAAATAAATAATTCGCCAATGAAGACTTTTCGGGGCCATGGGGTCCAGAAAAATGAGCCTCAGCCTAGCGCAAGCTCAAACATTTGCTCAAAGAACTAGGTCCAAATAAAAGGCAGTAGAAGCAGTTAATATAATTTTTTATATCATGTGTGTTGTTATTTTGCGTGCAGATTTGGCGGGACTTTAATTGGAATCTAAGTTCTAGAACTAGGTGAAATCCAGGTTCTAATGCCGAATCCATTAAATGACTTTAAAGTGTTTCTGAGTGTTTTTATTATAACTTTCTTCCTAACATGTGTAAGACTGTTCCACGAAATTACAGAATCACAATATTAAAAGTTTAAACCGGGTATTATAGTGTAAAGATCAACCAAAGATAAGCATTCAGCTTAGCTTCGTTTTTTGCCTGACGTTTCGACACAGTAATAATAATATATACTGGTTTACATATTACATTACATAATTATATAGGCATTACGGGTATTCTATTATTATATTATACACTTCATGCCTTTTAATCCCAAAGCGGGTTAGGCAGAGGCACTTGCTGAGCAAGTGCCCACGGTTCACCAAGCATATTTTAACCCAACGTGACAGGGGGTGAGCCCATCGCCGTTGTAGGGTTCACACACCTTGTGGTGTGCGGGTTTCATCACGATGTTGTCCTTCACCGTACAAGCGTTGCATTGCGTACATAAGCTCATGATGATGATGAATATCATGTCAGGAAGCATTTCCTTAACAAATTATAACAGAATCACGTTGTGTAATGCATACATGCTGAAAATAAGGATAGTTTCAAGCTTGAGAAGGATTTCATTAAAGTGATCATCTCTTGGCTACTGTCTCATTTTCCTCAGTGTTGGATATGTGATAATTGAAATAAATAAATAACAATAATTCTTGACCCCTACTTTTTACTTTAAACAAAATTAGCCATAGAAATTTAACTACAAAGAGTCTTCCCCTTCCCCCACCCCACAATACTGTAGGTAGGAATGAAGGATGGCTGAACAATATGGCTCCACCAGTTGGTCGAGACACAACACTATTTGATTTACCAATATTTTAAGTCCAGTAGTAGTAGTTGGCTCCACCAAGCTTCTTCAAAACAAAACCTTTTTTAAAAACATTTATATAAAACAAGATACTTATATGCTACCCATATTACCTTCCTATTTTATTTTTCTAAGTACCTACCTACTTATCACCTTGTATCCATTACTATATTATAAGTAATGTTTGGTGCTCAATATGACAACGCTAAGCTTTGATATAGTAATGGCAGCCCAGTGCATAGTGCTAATAATCCTTTTATGTAATTTTGTTTTTATTGTTAAACCCTTCTTACTCTCTAGCTTGCGGAGTTAATACAACGGTAGTAACATCTTCTGATAAGAATGTCTGGGAAAAAGCATGAATGTTTTAATCATAATGGGGCGGTGGACCCAAATACACTAAAATATTGGTAAATCAAATGGTGCTGTGTCTCCACCGACTGGTGAAACCAACGCCACAAACAAATTCACCTTGTATGCACTAGTGGAGCCATGGGTGGAGACAAGACCCCAAAGGGGAGTTGTCAGCGGTCAGGTTTGGACAGAGTTCTAGGGACAAAGCTACCACAGACTTTCGTCTGATACGTTAGTATCTTCTATCGTCATCATCATCAGGCACATAACGTCCACTGCTGGAGGAGGGCCTCCCCCAGTAACTTCTATATAGTTTGTGAAAGGATCGTCGGAGTCTATGATATTTCTTCTACTTATTTTGCGTAATCTGTCTTCCCGGCGTCGAGTTATCACATAATTTAAATAATTTACAGACATTTTATCACCTTTTTCAGTACTTTTTTGCACCCAAGAAACTTTATCCGCACCTATAGTCAATCGTGACATAAAATTCTTTGACGAACTGCCAAAACGGCAAAATGACGTCACGTATATCACATCCGTGTTAGCTTTTTAAGACTCAGAACTCCTGTTCAAATGTCAAGAAACCAAGTCACGAATGAGTCACATCACTCTTTGAAATCTTGAGTCCCCGTATTAGCAAAATAAGACGCGTGGTTTATGTCACGCGAATTGTGACAGGAGGGTGTGACTGGGCTATTTCTTGGCAGGCCGTGCTCCGCCTGCTGTGCCTAGTTTATAAATCTAGGCCATAGCTGGTCTAGAGCACTATTATCTAATGACGGGTGCACATAAAGTAAACACGACACCTGGCCGATTACACGGACATTTTACGAAGCGGCCCGCGATCTGAAAGCTGTGATCGTACATCTAGCATCTTATCCGGGAATCAAGGGGCCGTTTAAATCGGTCGTATATCATGCGAAGGCGGTAAGGGCTTGTTTAGAATAAAGTTTATTATCAGTATTTTGCTCTAGATAGGTACTTGTTAAAGTAATCCACTTCGAAAAAGGATGCTTGTTTACTTTTTGCTTGGTTCAAATATGGCTATTTGCTATGCGTTATCCTTTTTGTGATTAATATGTCTGTGTAACATTTAATATCAATTTGGACTATAGCAACCTTTTGTGGATGCAGGCCTTAAGGGGTCGGTAAAACATCTAGAAGTAAGTAATATACTCAGCTGATATACTCAGCGCACAATATATATTTTTTTATGTTGGGTCTAGTCGTTCCGAATTTTTTTTTCATTTCCACAGTAGACAAAGTAAGTTTTGCAAACCCCTGGAATAAACGTAGTAAATTAATAGTATGTAGGTACTAGTGGCGAAGCTAGGGGGTAAGCCGGTAGTACAAGACAAGCCTATGCCAGGCACATTAAGAAATATTTTCAAGGAAATTAAGTAGCGTAGGGACTTATTATAGCTCAAATAAGTAAGACAAATAAAAAAAATCTAAATAAGCATTGGTTAAGTGCCTATTTTTCACTACCGGCTTACCTCCTAGCTTTGCCACTAGTAGGTAGTAATATTTATTATGAATATCAATGTGACATCAGCTTTATAATAAATCACACTTTGAACATCTCAGTGTACATTGAACCGCAGAAGTGATTACATTTCTTTTACCGAAATTAATTTATAATGATTTACTGTCTATACCTATGTAAAAGTAGGTATTTATTTAACCTGACTGAGACCACAATTACTTATAATACATAATATATAATACAAGGTATAAAACAAAGCCGCTTACCGCCGTCTGTCCCTATGTATGCTTAGATATTTATAACTACGTTACGGCTTTTGAATTTAAATAAATAGAGTATTTGTTAACTGCTGGACTTTGGCCTCTAATTGCACGACACTGTATTCTGTTTTCAGTGGTTCCTTTTACTTTAAAATTATTTATATGTGTTGTTTTATTACCTACAGTCACAATATTATGGTAGCAGGAAAAACACAAACTCTCTCGAAAGAGTAGAGAAGGTACTCTTTGGTCTTAAAAGTCTTAATAATTCTCGAATTACTGATGATGAAAAGACTTTAAAAAATGTAATAAGTAAGCTTTTATTTAGTTGTACCGCCATGGCATTACATTTCTTTACTTAAAAATATACCATTAAATATTTATTACCTCGAAATAACACGTAGCAGTTAAATTTTTATGCACATTTTGAGCTTTAAGCTCCGGTATTGAACCGGTAAAATGTCGTTGATTATACAACTGTTTTTGCTTTCTCGAGCTTATATTACAAGTAATTACTAGAGCAGTGTGGTTCAGGTTTAAATGGCACTGTTGTATTTCGAAGTTGCGTGTAAGTTATATCCGCGTTATAAATATTGTTATAATTTAATTATATATTTATAATAATAACTAAGGCCCTTACTAATAATGGCGGAATTGCTATTTCGAAGATACACAAAGCTCAACTTAACTTGTCAGTTGTATGCCAAATACGGAATAACCAGTTCAAGAAGACCTGTAATAACCGTTGTATGAGTCACAACGTGTTTATTGGTAAGGGGGTAAATTTGTAGGAAAGCTGGGGGAAATACATACAACTACATGGGGATATTATACCTTATTGCGTATTAATAAAAAAGCAATTGACGGACTTAATGATCATGGGTTTTCTATCAGTTAACTCAAGGTTCTTTGAAAAAGCTAATGTATACAGTAGACTTGTGACAAAGTCCTGACGGGTTCATTCATCACTGACTCATCAACGCCCAGCCTAAACCTTTGACCCTAGAAAACTGAAATATTGGACAGGGGTTTTGTTATAATGTTTACGTTAGGGATTTATCAAAATTCATCCTCTATGGGAGTAAAAAGGGGGATAGAAGTTTGTATGAGAAAAACATATATATGGGAGTTATGGTTCTTAAACTTGGTAGTAATTTTTTTTTATTTAAATTTTTACTGAAACTGCGCGAAAGAAATTGCGGTGCGTCATGAAATTCACACATTGGCCCCATATTCTGAAATAAATATCAATGCATAATGTGAGCTCGAGACGCGACTCTTTTTAACAATTTTCACTAGAATCGGACCTATACCTCGGCAGTATAAGACCTACACGAGTACCTAGTGCTTAGTTTACGTTTCAAAATACGGGCCATAGAAGTGTCATAATATAAATCAGGGACAGTCCACCACCCAAGTCCTCTCTGCCTCTCGGCGTACGGGCCACTCTCTGCGGCGTGCACGTCTACTGGCGCCTACCTCTTTTCAACGCACACGTCTTTTCTTGACTCCATACAAATGATATTATTCTATCCCTGTTTTGTTGCCAACAACGAAAAAACAAAGGGGGAGACTCTTCTGGGGCATCACGACCACATTACGGAGACTTCGCGTTGGGTCCTCGTCGCGTCTTCAGTCGTTTTTATACACAATGAACAAGCGTTTGACCACCATCCTGCCTAACATTAAGCAGACATGTGGTCTACGATGGAGCACACAGGCACTTCATGTGTTCTTCGTGCTGTATGCCTAATTGCCTATGCCAGCGATTAGCAAACTCATGCAAGCTTTCAATATTCCTTCGACTGCTTACCAGGTACCTGGTAATATTGATAGTGCCCTTAGATCCTCAGAATCATACCCCATAGTTACTTTTATGAAATAGGCTTCAGTATGCACGCGGTTGAAACCGCGATGCCACCGTATGGCATCATGATAATTATGTCGCATATGAAGATCTGATTGAGCGGAACACCACTTTCGCCCAATAATATCGTTAGTGAAGCCTGTCAATTGAACTGTTAAGACGTTTTATACTTTATAACTCAAGAGATACGGATCAAATTGCATGTATTTTTTTCATTGTCATATAATATTTCAGTTGAAGACGATTTATAAATGACCGGATATAAGATCGTTATACGTCGTAAAGTGTTATTGAATTGGCTTTATGTAACATACATTGGTAGCTTACGAAATTGTAGTTTTGCTATGAAAGGGGTATTAAAAATGTGGCCTGTATTCTAAGACAATGATTATTGAGTATTGAAAAATGTTTATTTGTTTAGTTTGTTTTACTCATTACAACTTTCCGGTTCTTCTGGCCAGTAAAAGAAATTAATTCGAATCGGGGACGATTGCTTTTATTTTTAAAGTCATAACGTTCATCAAGCTTTGTGTTGTGCTACTGTATATCTGTATGTTATATCACTTATAACGATGAAATAAGATATTTTGACTTTGACTTTGAAACAAAATACGTAACTATTATTCTTTTTTACATCCGATTACATACCTTTACATAACTAACTATAAAGGCTGACTGTCATGTCAAGATCCCAACTAACTTCTTAAAGCGCTTCCAACAGTATATTAGTAGTTATTTTTGTGACTGAGACATTTTTTATTTGTTTAAATGTATGCAGAGCGTCTGTGGTCCAGTTGGTCGGATACTTGACTTGTAACCGGGAGTCCGGGGGTTCGAGTCGGGCTACTGGACGTACACCAATGGGATTCTTTTTCAGAGCCTATGTAACCAACGCAACGCTTGTACGGTGAAGGACAACACCGTGAAGAAACCCGCACACCACAAGGTGTGTGAACCCTATAACTGCGATTGGCTCACCCCCTGTCACGTTGGGTTAAAAACGCTTGGTGAACCGTGGGCAATTTGCTTTAGCAAGTGCCTCTGCCTACCCCGCTTTGGGATTAAAAGGCGTGCAGTGAAGTGTATAAATGGTTGTCCATACATTTATACACTATACGCTGGTTACGTATAGTGTATAAATGTATGCTTTCTTATCCAATGTTTACAATAAAAATTGTGGTCACACGAATATTTATAAAAAAAAAAATAATTATCAAAAGATTGGATTGAAATTGCTATCATTTACTGAGTAAGAATCGAAGAGCCGGATCCGATTCCGGATCAGTCATCTTGTATAGACAATATGTAAGATTAGTCAATATTATTGCAAAGAAATAGTATTTCTTCAAATATCTTCATGGTATTGTTAATATCATACACGAAAAAAGAAAATAAATAAATTGTGTGATAAGTTTATTTGTTTACGTCCGTACTTTGACTTTTTAATGGGCACCAGCTTAATAATTATTCGTGGAAACCGAGATGAAGTAAATAGTTATTATGAAAAAAAATAATCATAAGTGTGGTTACGTATGTACCTTTGTCACGAAAACCATGGGACTGTCCCAAGAATATACATGTATATTAAAGAGTGCAACAGCGAAATTGCCGTAATTACTGTTTTTTTTTATTTCGCTTTCGTTTTTGAAAACGTTGAAGTTTTTACTTTCAGTTTGTAGACCTATCCAAAAATTTCTCTTTAGTAATCAATACATAGTATAACTGCGTGTAAAAGGACCCCGTGATCTTAGAAACGATGTTGGGCTCGTCAATAGGAACAACTTTTACTATGAGGATAATGCGAGGAAACGGAAAAAAACATATTATTTTTGCCTTGGGAGATAATATTTTGTATGGGGATTGAAATTTTTTTTCATTTCCCCACATTGTCGCCATAGTAAGAAATGTTCGTATTGACGAGCCCAACAACGTTTCTAAGGCAGACATTGCTCGCGGTCCTTTTACACTCTGTATAACAAAGTCTCCTCCCGCTGTCTGTCCCTATTTATGCTTGCATCTTTAAATGTTCGAAACATTCTGTCATATACCTACTAGGTACAAAAAAACATATTTATTTTAATATCCTTACCATTTGCGTACGAAAATTCAATTAATATTTTCGACACCGTAATGTAAAATAACATATTATTCGGCCATTTTTTCCTAATAGAATAAAAGCGTAACATAATTACGTTACGTATTACGACGATATTCAATTGAAAGTCCTACCCGACTGCGATCTGCACAATAAATATATAATTAAGAAAAGGTAAAAAAACAGTTTGGTTTCACGTAAATGGTACCACCTGATATGTGGATGACGTTTTGTCGTTCTTCTGGTTGTCCTATTGTAAAAACGCGATGGGGGTATTACGTTATGCAACTCCGTAGCACACTCTCCGAATGCTCCCGGTAGAAGACAGATAGGCCCGCAACCTTGCGGCGATTCTCTAGGCTTTGTAGTCGAGCATCAAACAGCCTGTCGTGGTGGCTTATGTGAAACACAATATTTTAATTGGACATTTAGGTGTATTCATGGCTATGAGCTAGCAACATGTACATTGACTTTCTTAAGTCCTTGTTCCGCAATATTTGTTATCCTAAGGTTCTGTCCAACCCCTTTTGTGCATTACGGACGTGAGTCATTATCATTTTCCTGCCCTTATGCCACACTAAGTGGGGTCGGCGCAACACGTTTCTTTTCGCTATTCATCTCTGTCATTCGTCATCTCTGCAGTTACACCTTTCACGCACATATCATTTTTCACACATTCCATCCATACCTTCTTTGGTCTCCCTCTTCCCTTGATCCTTCCACATTCATACTCAACACTTTCCTTGTTACATGGTTTTCATCCCTTTTCATGACGTGTCCATACCATCTTAATCTGTTACTCCTAATCTTACGGACATGAGTATACACTCAAAATACGTGTACGTAGTCTTAATTCAGATTTCGTACAACAAATTTTACATCGCGGTTGTTACGTTGCAGTCGGGTCCACAGTAAACTATTTTCCGCGCAAGGCAAGGCGTTACTTAAGCCGGACGGAGTGCTTAAATAAAACGCTCGTGAACTTTCTCCGTGAGCGAGTGTAATTTAAGGGATATATGGTAATTGGACGATATAAAATACCTATTGTGATTCACTGACAGTAATAAATGTTCGCTTATGAGATTTAATATAAGTTGATGGACGGTGTGAAGATTTCCTTATGAGTGTTGGTACTTGGTTTTTCTTTTTATTTTATTTTTTACTAGTGGACGCCCAGCGATTTCATTCCCGTAGTTAAGTATTTCATACAAACTATAACACCTTCTATATAGCGGCGCGTCCCACAGGGTAGGGATATAAAGTATCCTATATCCGTCTTCTGGTTATAAGCTACCTCCCCACAGAGATATAAATAGTGTAACGTACACGATTTTCTTTTATGTATATAGATTACAAGCGTTTGACCATCATCCTGTCTGATAAGCAGTTATGCGGTCCACGGATTTCTGTTGGTTTCCATAGTGAACGTTGTTCATCGTGGATCCGGTCAAACTCTAGCGTTATTTCTTCTGGTACACGTTATGATGGGATAAAATCAGCTGAAATCAATATTTTAGGACTAGGAAAAACAAATTCAACATTTTGAAAACTCAACCTAATAATGGTCCGTAAGGGTTTCGAGTTGAATGTTTTCTTTCGTCGCTGGTTACGTAAAAGTATTGTTTATACATTTTGTTCACAATAAGATAGGAATTTTAATTCAAGTAATTACGATTTATTAATTTTATTCGACCACTTTTATTAAAATAATAAAACACTACAATTAAAGTGATAACAGGCTGATAAATATAAATTGAAATTCACCGAAACAAGTTTTGAACTGAAAACTGTTGGTCGAAATAAACTTTAGGCAATGTTAAAATAGGTCTTTCTGTCAATTTTACTACCAAGCTCAGAAATGTTCTATTATTACGTAAACTCCATACATACTCTCACGTTTTATTTGTCAGTCGTAATGAATTTATAGCTCTCTAATAAACGACCCAATTTTATGAACTTATAATGTGCATGATTTGACGTAAGTGATTGATTGTCTAATTTAATCTTCCTATCTTTAATGTTAAATGATTAAATAAATATCGATGTACGTCGACCTTTAATCTTCAATTAAAATGAAAGGAAGATCAGTATATCAATCATTAATCTTTGTGCGTGCATCATACGGTTACGATTTTACAAATTCTTGTTTCAATCAACCTTTTTTTATGTCCATTAGTTATGAAACGAATTATGGCATATTTTTTTATGAAATTGCTACAGTGATTTAAGGAAGGAAAGAACCCTACCAGAGAATATGATGGAGTGGATAGTAACCTCTAAGAAATCTTGGCGAGAATATTGTTTATGGTCCACTTTTTTTAGTTTTGCTCGACAACAATTTTTTACGAAAAGAACGAAAGGTGGTCATGTAAAAAGTTTACTTCCAGACTATTGTACTACTGTTATACGACTAATATTAGGTGGGAAAATTCCGTAATATTGAACCAATTTATGGTTATTTTTTCAGTTTTCTCAGCAGTCATTGTTTACGAAACGAAAGAAGTTAGAGTAAAAAGTGACGTCCTAAAATAATCTAATAATTCCGTATTGTTTTGTACCAGCTTGTGGACGAACATTTTTTGCTTTTCCCAGCAAAAATTGTTTACGAAACTAAATAGAGGGTATCGAAAAAGTGACCTCTCAGAAATGTTTGCCACAATATTGGATGGGAAAATCCCGGATGCTGTCAAAATACTCTCTGCTATAACAATCGGGGTTCTCGGTAGCGACTTTCATGGCCCCGAGCTCTTCTCATGGATGCTTTAAGTACAGTCGCTGACACACTGCACTGCACGTTGCACATTACGTTTTGTGTGATCTCATCGCTTCTGAATTCTTACGATTCATTGATATCTGGTCTCCATTTCCTTATGAAAACTAGTAACGGATGGCTCAGTAAGTTTACAAAGTTTTGTGTGAATTGAACGTGGAATAATACGCTCATGCGAGCTTCCTTTTTAAGGCCTTAGGGTACACTGTTTTAGTGCATATCGATGCTAACAACGCAATACTTAAATGCAGGTTTCTGAATATCGGTAAGGTTTGAGATGTCGAGTCAAAAACGATTTGCCTGAGGCTCCTGTATTATATCGGTTCAGGTTAATGTTTTAAATATCGCATGAGTCAATGTTCACTGTCAATATTAACCTTTACGGGGACACGTCGCACCCGTATACGTTATAACAATAAAACTCCAATTGTCTTATTTTGAGTATCCACGAATGTGTTCGAGCAAGGAAGTAAACTTATGCACGCCAAACACACTCGCCAACCCAATTGACAAGCGTGGCGATTATTGGCATTTCCCCCACCAATTGATTATGGAAATGATTGGGGGAGGCCCTCCTTCAGTAGTGGTTGATGATGAAACACACTACTGGTGAGAACAATCAGGATACGTTTCGTTGTAAAGTTGTTTGCAATCACGATAGCTATTAAGCTGGTGCGAACGGTGGACGATGTCAAAAACGAAACATGAAACGAACATGCGTTTTCTTATTATTAGTATTTTTGGTTGACACATAAATAATGGCAGGGTTGATTTGCAGCAAATAGTTTGCTCGTTCTACACATAGCTATTACCAGAAATTCTGAGGGAAAACTTTCAATTTGCCCGGTGAAATCGGTAGTTAATTTTTGCGTCGTGCGCAAGCGACACCTGCCGGCCGGTTCTGCAAATTGGGCAGTTTCGGTGGTATGCGCCGTTACACTTAATTTTTTTAACGATGCTGTCTTTCCTTTGGTAAAAGGAACTAAGTGCATACATCAGGTGACATTCAAGTAGCTGTACGTGCTGAAAAAGTCTATTATATACGAAAAGCTGTGTGATTTAGATGGTAATTTCGGAATCCTTTTGGAATTTTTGGAGGTAGGTAAGTATAAGAAAAATGTTTTCAATAAACAAGAAGAAATTGAATATTGTTACTAATTATTGATTGTAATGATTTACTAAATGTAACGTAGTTATGTTACCTACAGATTCTTCCATTCATGTGAAAAATTCGGTATAAATTATAGTATTTGTCTTATTTCGTTGCAATCCGTTCAATAGGTTTTTGCGCGAAAAAGTAACAAACATTAAAACGTCCAACTATCGCGTTTATAATATTAGTAGAATTATTCAATCAATATATTTCATTATTTTTACGGCCAATAAATACGCAGAAACGGAGTGTGGTAAACCAACATGCTAATTTGATGCCAGGTTTACTAGGCACTTATTTTTCTCAATGAATACTATTCTAACCAGCCAGCAACGACGTGTGCTTGTTAAAACAGTGTTGCAAAATGTTTGCAGCCACTTCCACTACATAGTTACGTACTGTAGTAGGTACGTTAAGTTTATATTAGCCTATTGTCATGCCACTATTTGGTACATGTACATTATGTACGTACTACAAATTATGCCAAACCAACTTGCCCCTTATTCGTCTACCTTAACCAACGCGCGTTGTGCAATAAAGCACGCCGCTCTGTCAGCGCCTTATTTCCGGCTACCACCAAGCTCTATAAACCTCTGCGGTCCTGGTACATGAGACCCTAGAAAAAGTTAACCGGTACAGTCTAAATTCACCTTTATGGATTAAGAGAACGTAAACAGTGGCTGGCTCAATTTCAACTCCACATTGTGAAGTGTGGGTTGACCATCGCATCTCTGCTACCAGGAAAACATAGTGCAGCAGTGAGTAAGAGGTGTTGTAAGCTATAAGTTCTCTACTACTGATCGTATCTGGCACTCCGTTGCCGCAGTGATAAAATTCTGTGCTGCTGCGTGCCGCTTTCCACGTTCAAATAAGCTTGAGCTTCGATTTAAAAGAATTCATTGGCACTGTTAGGTCAAAGTAAGACGTCAACTGTATAGTTCAGTTTGTCCATATAAAATGGACGAATCAATGGTTACCACGCTGAGCTCTGTTTTCTTGGTATAACTTTGGAAAGAAATTATATCTTACATGATTTAAACGGTTCATTATCCTAAACGTTGTTAGGTAGTTTATAGGATATTAGGATCTGTGTTAAAACTTTTTTTAAATGATCGGAAGATTTTTTCGTTTAAAGGTTTTGGTCGGACTGTAGGTACATGATGTAGGTCTGGCACTTAAAAGGAATGATACACGATTTTGTTCTAATAATAAAAGGTGTAAGGTACGACTAAGGGATAGTAATGTCAGGCAGAGACAAAACCCACCAAGCCAGCTGGGACACTATTTACTTGCGTTTGCCTCTTTTTTTACGTACACGTCTTTCTACGACTAAGAGCTAAGCGATGTATACAATAATAGTGTCTCTGCCTACCCCGCATTGGGATTAAACGACATGAGCGGATCACCATCATCATGCCAGCCCACTAGCATTCTTATGTAGCTACTAAAGTACGTTTAAATAAACTCCTTCACAATAAATCATCAGTCAATATAAATAATCTCCAAAGGATTTGTTCAACCCACCAGGTATTATGGACAGGGGTTTATGTAAGTATGTTTAATAATTAGAATAACAGTATCGTGACAGTACTGTCAACAATATTGCACTTTGCGTAACTGTTTTTATCGGCCACAAAGTTTAATAAGAACGTAAAATAAGCTATATACATAAATCTTATTATGTTGGTACTTACCGTCATTTTATAAATCACTCTACATCTTATTCTGAAACTCCTAATCAACATATCTCTGGTCAAGGGAAGTTTGTCTCGCTCTAATCGCGTTGGTGTAAAAGAGACAAAAAACAAACCGTACTAAAGTTCTGATTATTATGTAGTTTAAGAACTAAAAAGGATTACGTTATGAAGTAGTAAAGATATACAGCCAGCACTTTTCCGGCTGATTTCGAAAAGCGGAATCTATATAAATAAAAATGAATTAATGTTCGTTAGTCTCGCTAAAACTCGAGAACGGCTGGACCGATTGGCTTATTTTGGTCTCGAATTATTAATTACATATTTGATTTCAATAATTGAGGGATCAAAATCTAAGTATGTACAACTGATCTTTTTGAACATCAGTGGCGCGTTCGACAATGCCTGTTGGGCGATGATTCTCCTCAAAGCGAAGCAGACTGGAATACCTCCAAACATGTACAGGATGCTCATAAGTTATTTCACCAACCGTAGAGTCGGAATTTTCGCCAGCGGTGGCCAGGCAGTGTGGAAATTATCGACCATGGGGTGTCCACAGGGATCGGTTATGGGGTTAACTCTCTGGTATTTACTCCTCAATGATCTTCTATTGCTGCCGAAACCAGAAGGAGTGCGTATTTAAAAGGTATATTTCTTCTAATACGCAAAGCGACTTCCTATGGCAAAACAAATGTTTTCCGGGACACCTAGTACTTCATAAAAACATACACAAACATACATTCAATACGTGATCCACAAAAAGGCCCCGCAAATGCCTTAGAATCACAAGGATCCTTCTGCTACATTTAGCATAATAACGAGTTAATATTATCAATATGGTCCTTCAGTTACAAATGAAGCTGATGGCTGGGGGATAAGGCATTTAATAAAGAAACATAGCTAATCATTTCATCAAGAGTGTATACTGCGTGTAAAAGGACCACAAGCAATGGTCTTAGAAAAGTTGTTGGGTTCGTCAATATGAAGAACATTGGATATGAAGAACTGGCGACAATGCGGGGAAACGCAAAACAAAAGTTTCATCTCCATACAAAATTGACAAATGTTTGCCCCGGGAGGGTGTTATTTTGTATGGGGATTGAAAAACATTTTTGTTATTTCCCCACATTGTTGTTGCCATAGTAAAAGTTGTTCATATTGACGAGCCTGATGACGTTTCTAAGACCATTGCTCGGGGTCCTTTTACTTTCTGTATATTCAACATGTTAATTAGATTACGGTTACATTATGGTCATGACAATGGTATGTTATTTGTTTTGGCCAAGCGAAGTCGGCTCGAATCATCTAGCGGTCTCCTGCTTTGAGATATGTGCACGCTCAGACCAACTATAATTGCACTATTGAAGTTTAGCAAATGACACTATCACATATTTTGTTATTCAAGTGAGGGCATTTAAAAAATAAACGAGTGACCTGCCACCTAAGGCCGCTAATTATATTAAGTTGCATAAGAAAAGACAACAGGAGATATCTGTGTACATAGCAAAATTATTGGTATATTATCTGCCCTAATCCCTGGATTGTTAGGTTAGAAGTGTGTAATTATGTGTAACAAATGTTCTAGGAATTATGGACGAATTGTCTTCAAAGTCTTTGTCCATCACATTAGCGACTATTGAAGTGCGGATTACAAACTTCAGTCATATAAAATCGTCCCCAACGGTTATGAGCGCTAAGGACCAATATTCCTTGAAATTAAATTCAATTCAGCCTATTCATAATACGCACGGCTGAATTATAAGTGTTCGATATTAATTCAAAACTCGAACGGCAAATAGATTATGTTATCTGATGCCGATAAAGATCCGACAAGGGATATAACGCCTCTGCGTGTACGCCTTGATTTATCGATTATGTCAGAGAAAGTGCACGCATCGGAGGGCGCCATCTTGATATCATTTTCCCGCCATTTCAGCGTTCGAGATCCGCGCGTGAGAAATCAATTTTGCTCGCTGAGGGTCTACTCTAAAATGTTTACGAGAGTGATGTATGAATAAATACATCTATATAGACACGCCCTGTCTATAACATAAGTTCTACAGTGACTTTTCTTTAAAATATTCGAACAATTTTTGGCACATTTTTTTCATTTTAAAACATTGATAAAAACAGGACCGTTTTTTTGACCGACACGACATTTTTTTTTAATAGGGATACATATGCTGATGTGGGATGTAAATAGATTGTATCGGCTGCCTTCCTTTGCTGATTGTCTTAGGAGCCGACTATGGGATCTGTACATTTAGTTTAATTCAGACTATGAGCTAGCAACTTGTAACTGAAGGCTCAATATTGACATTATTAACTACCTAAGTTATTCGGCTAAATGTGGCCGAAGGGTGATCCTAGAAGAGAGAACCTTCTCTCTGCTCCTCTTTAGGGATTACACACGTGAGTTTGTATGTTAAAATATTAAATAAATATTTGTAGCGCAAATATAACATATCTTTTTCAATTAAATCATTTTGTTCCAGTCAAACCAAGTCTTTTCCAGGTAGACTTAAAATTCTTGAAGTTTTTAGATACTTTTACCATTACCTCCCATCACTTAGGAAGAGTAACTATTATTTGGCCCCACACCCGACCTCGCGAGGTCAGTGAAGGCGCGACTACGTAGGGCTTGATCTTTTTATTGTCTTACGAGATTTAATAACAATATTCAGCGCTTTCGAACTCGATTGAGACGTTCTGACGTGTTGTTAGACAAATCCACTTACTGGTTTCCGTATTTAATAATTAGCTGACCTGGCAAACGTTGTTTTACCAAAATACTTTATAGCCTATATGTTATTGTAGTTTATAAGCTACACTACTGCCAAGTTTCATCAAAATCCGTCCAGTGCATTCTGCGTGAAAGAGTAACAAACATCCACACATACAAACTTTCACGTTTATAATATATTAGTAGGATTAGTAGGATAGTAGGATTTGCGAAAGCATACGTTTGCCCGGCGCTCGCGTGCCGCAACGAAAGCATAACATTTTTTTTCTGACAACCGGAGCTCTCTTGTTTCTTGAGGGGGATAGGAGATGGGTTCATTAATAATGAAAGCAAGATCTAAAGTAAGCATCCCAGAGAAATCGGGATAATCTTAGAAAATTGTAGGTACGAAGTAATTTCACATTGACTTTGGAAATAATATGTTGCTGGAACATCTTCAATCAGTAAAATTTCACAGATTTGTGGTTTTTTCATGAATTCCACTGTCTGAACTGAACCAAATTTAAAAATAGAAATCTGTTCCGAGTTTCACCCAGTACAAAGTATAGAGGTAAATACCACATAAAAAGTACCTACCGACGAACGCGCGGGGAACGATAGGACGGGCAGCAGCGCTCTCTGTGAGCTGACCACAACACCACTTCTATCGCCAACTCGCCTCCCAAGCATGGCGATTATTGGCATTTCCTTCCCAAATGGTCATGGAAATCATTGGAAAAGGCCCTGGTCCAGCAGTGCACGTCATGTGGTTCATGATGATAGTATACACGCTAGGCAGAATAAAATAAAATACAGTAGGTAAATCACAACACTTCTCACATCTCAATCAAGTTCACTTTAATCCAACGCGGCACTTAAATAAATATTTTACAACAACACACACATTGCCTTCTACCATGTTAAGTAGCTAAAGCACTTGTGTTATGGAAATCAGACAACGAGATATATTTACTTATACATTTTTTAAATAAAATATCCAGACACATCCAACAAGTAACCTAAGCACCTGTCAGCGCTGTCAATCGAACCCACGACCCTACGGAGCAGAGGCAGACATGCTGACCACTACACCAACAGTCCCGTCAAGTATTTAAGTTACTTAAGTTATTACTACTCCACGACGTCTACAATAATAGCCATTACTTCCCAATTTTTCGTTTCGAGCCATGGCCTTTGCTGGCGTTGCACTGAGGAATGAGTGGTTCAATTATCAAGTCTGCGGGGTTCGACTGCGGGTCGCGGGTTCACGGCTGCCGAGGGATTGCAGTTTGATATTGCCTGGGCAGTTACTTGATTTACTGTCGGCGATGGCACGGGACGCGGCGTTGAGAGAGTCTTAGGAAAATGCTTACGGGCTAGGGGCGGATACAGAAAGAAAGATGGAAACCAATTAATTTAATTTATTTTAACAGCGCTGATCGGTTGTTTAGGAATATTGTAAGCGCAGTCTACCAGAGCACTGACATAATTTATATGGATTTGGCTGGTTACCAGCTTTCTTTCTGTGTACGTTCATAGTTTACTAGGGAATACTTTTTTTTATTTTATGATATGTATGACTCATAGCATTATTTATTTTTTAACCATTAAATTAAATTTTTAAGTCTGTATCAAAGTTGCGCAATATAATGTAAAAAAAAACTGAACGCTCAAGAAAACGTTGTAACGCAACCAACGATCTCTATAAGACAAGCGTATATTTAGGTTTATGGACGCAAGATTTGTATTTTTACTTAGGAAGTAGAAAGAAGTACTTAACTCAAACATAAAACATCCCGCGATGTTCTAATCTGATAGCAGAAGGCGCGTCCAGTCTCTAGAAAACGCAGTAGGTAATTCGCAAGCTGCGCGCGCGCATCATAAGTCGGAAATCTGCAAACAATTTTAAGACTTTCACATTAGTGCTCCCATCATACTCTAACATCGCGGAGAATAAGGGAGCGTTGTTGCTTTTGTTTGCTTTTGCGGTTTATGGTAGAAATCCATGGATTGAAATAGGTACAGGTTTCTTGTTTGATGTATGTACCTACCTACCAGTGGCGTGCACTGGCTTTTACGACAAGGTAGGCAGTAATCTCCAAGGATTGACACCTATGTATAGGTAGCTTGCCTTTACGAAATATAGGTACCTACCTGGATAGGTATAGGTGAGTGGATACTCACCAACAAAACACAGGAACTTCGTTAGCCTATGTCGTGAGTACAACAAAAAAAGATCTAGCAATAACTATGTTATTAGATCGGGGAGCCAAAATACTAAGGTAGGCAGAGTCTTTCTGTCTATATGGTGTGCACGCCACTGCTACCTACCTACGTACTAAAGGACCTGGAGCAATGGTCTTAGAAACATTGTTGGGCTCGTCCATATGAACAACTTTTTCTATGGCAACAATGCGAGGAAATTTAAACAAAAAATTCGTCACCATACAATACGTCATCCTCCGAGGCACAAAGTCTATTTTGTATGGAGACAAACAACGTTTTTAAGACCATTGCTCGGGGTTCATTTACACGATGTACTATTATGTTAAAATAAAAATGAGTTAACAAGGCAACGTCTATTTTGAGTGCGTACGTATAACCATTCATTGCACACGGCGTCATAAAAAAATAATGTATGTATCTACAGTCAGCCAAGAATTTGGTCTAGAACCCTAAGGCTGACACTCATATGAATGTCATAACGCATTAACCCTGACTGAAACTGCATGATTTTTTTTGTCTGAATCCTTCTTAAATTATGTGGAAAAAAATTAAAAAATAAATGTGGTCTAAAGCCAATACTGTGTTCATACGTATTAATTGTACCTTTGACAATAATTTAGAATAAAAAATCTGTAGATGAGACGGCTAGAAAAAAAAATCGAGGAAAACTATACTGATGTAGCATTACATCACTATGCAGCTAAGGGTTAAGATTTATTTTTTAGGCCAGGTAAATCTAGTTCTTTACAAACAGAAGCTTTCAGTTAATTTCGCACACTGCAGAATGAAGTAACGCATAGAAAACACCTTATTTAAAGCCCACAGCAGTAGTGTGTGGCAAGGTTAACTATCTGTCTCACCTGGCATAAAACAATCTTGCAGAACCATTAAACATTGGTCCACGTGCCGATGAAAAAAAACACAATACTAAGCTCTTATTAATAATGACTACATTCGCGTGTCGAGTTCCTTTGCTTCATTAACACGAGAGGCCTTATCTGGCATCTGGTGAAAGTGAACGAGCCGCGTAGCCCTTTGTGTGTGAAAAAAGAAATAAGAGCTGAACGTTTTTTTTTCGGAAATTGGCGGGAAGTGCCCGTTAATGAAAGATGGTTGAAGTCCGTTTTGTTTTTTAATTTCTACGCGCGCGTTTGTTTTCTTTTTAATTTCTGTATTGCCTAGGAAAGTATGGTTCGAAGGCCGGAAGGTGTTGTCTGTTGCTTTAGGAGCTGTAAAAAAGTAGGTAGGTTTTACCTACATAATAATTTACTACTATATTTAGAATTTTAGTGACCGATTACGAAACATGACAATAATCTAATTTTAATTTTGTTGTTTTGACATAAGTAGGAGAAAGCATTAAGATTCTCAAAAAACTTTAATTTCTGTTTTCATGATTTTATGTCATTTCTAAATCCGTCATACACATTACAATTTTATTTTATTTTAAATATGAGTACTCACAGACAATACTACAATTACGGAGACATTAACATCAATAGCTGACCGTAAAATTTCTAGGTCTGCGCTTATTCGAGATAATAATAGTGTGCCTTATAAAGGAAATTTCTAAATACTTGAGTAAATTGGACAGTTTTCTAACATAAAATCTATTGTCCAATCACGGCGCGGCTTTCATAATGGCCTTGACAATCATATTCATTGATGTTTGGCTTTTATTATTATTAATTTATTTCAGATAAAGAAATCCATAGAATGTTAGCCATTATATTTTTTATATATATACGTATACATCTTATCCTATATTAAATGATCAAAACGGGTATTATAGCGCGAAGATTAACCAAAGATAAGCATTCAGCTTACCTTCGTTGTTTGTTTGATCTTTGGTTAATCTTCGCGCTATAATACCCGTTTTAAACATTTAATATCATGTCAGTGCGCGTTTCCTTAAAAAATGATCTTATCCTATGTTAGTATGTGATGATAAGGAAATGTTTTAGACAGATAAAATCTGCTTAGAGAGATAACTTAGAAAAGAGACTTCACACCTTTTAATCCCAGAGCAAGGGACAGAGGCACTTGCTGAGCAAATGTTCACGGTTAACGCTCGCGTATTATAAACTCAACGTGACAGGGGGCGAGTCCATCGCCGTTATGGGCTTCAGTCTAACAAAATCTCATCTTATCGTGTCTACTTTTTATTCTAATAAAAAAAATATACACTTAACGCCTTTTAATCCCAAAGCGGGGTAGGCAGAGGCACTTGCTAAGCAAATACCCACGATTCACTAAGCGTATTATTTAACCCAACGTGACTGGTGTGAGCCCACCTAATAATATAATCTTATTAACGCTGTACCCCTTGTTCCAAAAGAGAACATAAGCAGCACATACACACATCAAGTGTCTAGGGATCAAGAACATTTTTAGCTTTAAAAAAAATCTAATTTATTTTAATCAAATCTAATCTACTGGATTGGTCTCCTACCTAATTCCCCATGCCTGTATCAATGACTTATCAC
>SJJU01009481.1:0-12182 GCA_012932125.1 Conopomorpha cramerella | reverse complement strand
GAAACCAGCACACCACAAGGTGTGTGAACCCTATAACGGCGATGGGCTCACCTCCTGTCACGTTGGGTTAAATACGCTTGGAGAACCGTGGGTTTGCTAATTAAGCAAGTGCCTCTGCCTACACCGCTTTGGGATTAAAAGGCGTGAAGTGTATTTTTTTTATCTTTTCCCATACCATTCCCCTCTCCATTTCTAATCGTTCGGATGTGTCGGCAACAAAATTAGAACTTTTCTGTCACGCAGATGTAAACGATGCTTGCATGCTGCATTGCATTTGTCCTAGTTACAGCAAACATCAATTGAAAAACAATTACGAAGTTTAGTTTGTACCGCGAAACACTGAGGTATATATGTGCAGATCACTAAATTGCAGCGGTACGCAAACGTTTTAGACAATCATATAGTAGCGTGCTGATGGTTTTCACCTTCGCTTTAAGCGGAGTACAATTCTCAGACTCAATCCACACTTTGCCCGAAATTGAGTTTGCTTCACCAGGGTGTTAAGACATATCCATCATATAAAAGATCATTTGCCCATTGCTGCGCCCCAATCGGGGCAACTAAGTTTTAAGCGCATTGTCAAATACCTACACCTGTATTTTACACTTGGTTGCAATAAAGTTTTGAATTTGAATATTTACACCAAAAAGTTCACTACAACCTATTATTTATGTACCCTGACTCAATCCACATGTATGGCGCGGGTCAATAGCGCCAACTTTAAAAGTTTAATATCTCCGGAGTAACTTTTTGAGACCTTTCTGTGTCACTACGTCCAATTATTGTTCGCAAACGAGAGTTGTCTGAGTTGTACATTACTGGCGGTAGCAGGTGTGGGCGAGGAGCCGGGGGCCGCGTTCGGCAGCATGTCTGCGTCGCGCGGCCTCGCCCGGGACGCGCTGCGCGACGACAGCGACTCCAGCGACACCGACCTGCGTATGTACCGACACACACACACACACACACACACACACACACAGATAATCGGCCAGTACATGGCTAAAAGAAATGCGGTACAATTATTTATCAATCGATTTCATCTATCGGTTTTATAAAGTAAAAATACATCTAAACAGTCACTTTTAGTACTAATTTGATGGTTTGGATACAGATATACCCTGATACGAAGTAAGGGACAGAATATATTGTCTCACTCTATTTCGTTCCGCTTATTCTAAACGTCAGTTTAGAATTGAAAGTCTAGTTGTTTTTGGCCTGAGGTTCGTGGGCATCCTCAATGTGTTGTTGCGTGGACACTGACGGCACGGCTGGCCCACAAGCTCAAAGTCGCACAGCGTGCTATGGAAAGGGCTATGCTCGGCGTTTCTCTGAAGGATCGAATCAGAAATGAAGTGATCCGACAGAGAACCAAAGTCATCGACATAGCTCATCGTTTTAGCAAGCTGAAGTGGCAGTGGGCCGGCCATATTTGCCGTAGAACCGATGACCGTTGGGGAAAACGAGTTCTCGAGTGGAGACCGCGTCTCGGCAAACGGAGTGTAGGACGCCCTCAGGCAAGGTGGACTGATGATATACGCAAGATGGCTGGCAGAAGCTGGATGCGAGAAGCCGAAAACAGATCACAGTGGCGTGCAATTGGAGAGGCCTATGTCCAGCAGTGGACAAGTATGGGCTGATGATGATGATGTTGATTATGTTGCGTGACAGTGGGCGGCGGCGGCGGTGGAGGCGGCGGTGGTCGCTGGCGGCCCGGCACGCGCGCTCTGCTGGCCCACGACGACTTCGCTGACCTCGTGCAAGGTGAGCAACACATTACAACTACATTCACACCCCTGATGAAAATACCAGAGCCTCTGTGGTCCAGTTTTTATTTTATTTATTTTATTTTGTTCAACAAAAACTTAATTCTATCATTACAGGATTTTTCCTAATCCGATAGACAAGTATACAGTAAAAATAAAAATGTATGTAATAGCTAGATCAAACGATCAACACTGGAAACAACAAATAAATAATGCACATTTATGAAATTCACCCAGAGCACAGGAAAATGGGTATGTGTGTTCAGTCATCTTGTTAAAGGTAAGAAGCGCGCGCGTCAGTGGCGCCTCCTTGAGAAGGTTAGTGCGTGCCACTGGCACACAGAACAGGGATCGGTTACTTGACTTGTAACCGGGAGGCCGCGGGTTCGAGTCCGGCTACTGGACGTGTACTAATGGGACTCTTTTTCAGAGTCTATGCACGCAACGAAACGCTCGTACGGTGAAGGACAGCATCGTGATGAAACCCGCACACCACAAGGTGTGTGAACCCTATAACGGCGATGATCTTACCCCCCTTGTCACGTTGTGTTAAATACGCTTGGTGAACCGTGGGCATTTGCTTTAGCAAGTGCCTTTGCATACCACGCTTTGGGATTAAAAGGCGTGAAGTGTATTATTATTTTATTTTGTATATAGAAATGACATGCCTATGTTTTATGATATTGTCTACCCTGTTCCAGACGTGGAGGGCGTGGAGTCTGTGGGAAGTTCCTCCGAGAGTGAGCTCCAGCAATCGCGCGCGCCTTCTGACAACGAATTTTAAACGTGTACATCTCTCCTTCTTACCTACTCTTGCGAGAGGATGGATAGGTAGTTGTTAAGGAAAGTAAGGCTTATGTTATACTTGCATGAATATATCTTGACAGTTTCACACTGAATTGAGAGATACCAACTGACAAATCTAGTTTATTCGTCCGTAGCTCTCTTGTTAAGTATTAGCTTTATAATCAATGTATGGTTTAGTTTGTCACTAGATGGCGCTGAATATTTACTTATTTGTTTTAACACCAGCGGCAATTTTACAAGTTATACTAACTTTGCCACCGTAGCGCCATCTAGTGATTTTATTGTGAATAATAAAGATTCAATGGGGAAGGAAACTCATGAACGCTAGTTTCGCTTGACCCAAAACAGTACGATTGGTTAATCGACTGCCACTACACGTTCGTTCATTTGTAAAATTGCACCATTTGATTGATATCGGTCAAGCGCAGGAAGCGCCATCTGCATTTGGCGTTGCATTTTTTCCCTATTCAAAACTTTACGAATAAGGAGATTAGATTTAATAACTATCTAATAAAAACAGCGTCTGTGGTCCAGTTGGTCGGATACTTGACTTGTAACCGGGAGGGAGGTCGCGGGTTCGAGTCCGGCTACTATACGTGTACCAATGGGACTCTTTTTCAGAGCCTATGTATACAACGCAACGCTCGTACGGTGAAGGACAACATCATGATGAAACCCGCACACCACAAGGTGTATGAACCATATAAACGGCGATGGGCTCACCCCCTGTCACGTTGGGTTAAATACGCTTGGAGAACCGTGGGCATTTGCTTATTAAGCAAGTGCCTCTGCCTACCCCGCTTTGGGATTAAAAGGCGTGAAGTGTGTTTATTTGTTTTTTTTAATAAAAACATTGGTAAGTTTTGTTTATCATAATATCGTTTATTTCGAGTATCTTACAAACAATAAATAACTAAATACAATCGGTTCTTATTAATTAACAACATCCCGATCTCAAATTGACTTGTCCCACCTCTTCCACCAACTTTACAGTGAGTAATTACACACGCTCCTGATTTATTTAGAATTTTACACACAGTAACAGTTTATACTATTGAACTTACACTATTTTTGGAGTACAAGGGTGGAAAATAAACTTTATAAAGTCGAATACAATCTTAAATATACATATATATATATATATACAACGATAAGTCAAAAACGTTGGCAAAGCTTGAGAAAATAACTCGACTTATGATACTAAACAAATTTACCCAAGAAACCCTACGTATGGTGAAGAGAAAAAAAAACACCTATTCATATAAACCTTCGATAAGAGGATGAAATTTTCTGTTCGTCGCTTTTGACATAGGGTTTCTTTGGGTAAAGTTCGGTACCATGGTAGTTAGTTCCTTAATATTAGCCAGTGTTTTTGATTTACCGTTGTATTTATGGAAATTACACTAACATTTACATTCGACAACTGTGAGTGTTGGCTATTTGGACACTGAGTCGAGAAACAGAAAACGTGACGCTTGTACAATGGGGAATTTTCAAAGTCCAAAAATTGCTTATCTAGATGTCGCTAGTGGGTGTCCAGGGGGACTTCTGTCAGTTGTATTTTAGTACAGTTTTTTTTTAAATTGGGTAAGTTATTCAAACTTCAGACTCTTTTGAAACATGTAAACAAACGCTAAAGAAATTAACTGTCACCTTCAATACTGACTGCTTGAAGTTAGTAATTTCCTTGACTTTTACCGCCTTCTATAGCTAGCGCCATCTGTCATAACGAAGAGAAACAAGGGCACTGAAAATTCCCCATTTACGTCATATTTTTGTGTCAGTCCAAAATGGCGACGTCAAGTACTCGCAGTAACCTAACGTCTAAAGATGTGGTGTGCATGGAGCATAGATGATAGTGCCATGAATTATGGTGACCAAAGAGCCTGCCAAAAATGTATAAAAGGAATGCACACTAGGGTTATTCTTTTCTCTCCATACATTTGTGGTCGCAAAACAAGCAGTGCCTATTTCCATATGTGGATGTCATACGTAATTTTATAAATCCATGACATGGAAAACAAACTATACTGCGTCTAAAAGGACCCCGAGAAATGCTTAGAAACGCTGTTGGGTTCGTCAATATGAACAACTTTTACTACGGCGACAATGTAAAAAAAGTGAGGAAACGCAATAATTTTTTTTCATCTCCATACAAAAGAGACAAATTTTTGGTTCCGGAGATGATATTTTTTATGGAGATTGAATTTCCCTACATTGTCCCCAAAGTAAAAGTTGTTCATATCGACGAGCCCAACAACGTTTCTAAAACCTTTGCTCGGGGTTCTTTTACACTCTGTATTTTTGTAAAAAAAAAATGTTTACTTTAAAGTAAAGCTACGTAAGTGGTAACATACTAAAGTACTGATAACAACTAAGTTTTTTTTATAAGAATACCCTACGATTGAGCAACGTCTTTCATTAAAATAAGAATATTTACATCAGCCAATGAGAGTCGCTCGGACAATTTGGCACCGCGAAGGTACAAACACCGAAAACTTACAGTTAAACCTAGTTTTATGTATGTAACATAATATTAATGATAGAAAATTTACAACATTTTAATAAGCGATGCTGACGCCACCTAGCGGCATATGCCCATTTTGACTTATAGACATTTATATCAATAGGTACGAGCTGTTAAAGATGACATGTAATTTACTCTTCTCTTTAACATGCTATTAAAATGCTTTGAGTATTCAAATTATCATATTAATGTGAACATATAAAACATGATCCTGCAATATGTCGCTAGCTCTAAGAAAATCTCAGATCTATCCGCTAGGTGGCGTTAGCATGACCTCAGTTATCTAGATTATAAAATAGTTAAAACTATATGTAAAGAATACACGAGTAGACTACAGTAGCATATAACACAGATATTTGACGATAAAATATGTTTAAGTCATACCCATTAACCCTGTTAAGTGTTAAAGGCAGAGTACTGAACACCTTTTGGAATGTAATATGTTTAATATGTTAGGGAGACCAAAGAAGGTATGGATGGACTGTGTGAAAGGTGTAACTGCAGAGATGACGAATGATAGAGATGAATGGCGAAAGAAACATGTTGCTCCGACCCCACCTAGTGTGGGATAAGGGCAGGATAATGATGATTTTTACATGTTCGTTGTCGAATTCACAAAAGCCACTTTAAATGTGTGTGTATGAGTTTTAGTTGTAAGAAACAAAAAAAAAAATATAAAATTAATGTCAACACTGCCGCATTAGGTTGATCCTGTGAAGGTAGTAGTTTGTATGTTAACTAAAGAAATAAAAATAGCCAGAAATGTTCCGCTCAGTCAGTCCTTGATTTAGCATACTACATATAAAGGGTGCAGGACTCGAACTGACTAACTCTCGGTCGCTAGTCAGAAGCTTTTACCCTTAGCTACAGCTGCTCGGCGATACGATAATACAACATGCAACTGGAGTTGATTATTGATGGAAAATTATCAGACTTGGATTTGTTAGTGCGCGTTGTGTTTGTTACAAGCTTAGTTATTGAAAAGAGTAGAAATTAATTTATAGTTAGAATTACCTAGAAATGAGGTGTTTTCTAAAAAATCAATCTGTCAAAGATAGTTTAAAACGTCGTTCATCTTGGAACTCGCTCGATTGTTTATTTTATTTTTTTAAAGAAAACACGTCATTATTCTTACGTTTCCGACAAGAAAAATCTCTTATTTGGCAAGTTTTTTTTCCGATCGACGAAGCTAGCTAGAAGGATAGCACAAACAGCTTTGTCAATGGGAAAAAATCTACCGATTAACATAGAGTTTGAAGCCTTAACAATGTCGACGGCAAAGGCGATACTAACGATCTTTTAAAGCTCTCACTTTTTTTATTTTTAAGGCCTCAGGCGTGCTGTAAGGTAATAAAATGTTTTGTTTCTATCTGATAAATTCATAACTACGTACAAACTTACATGCTAGTATGTTACATCGTTAGTAATATTTACAAAGTTATTAACAAGTGCGTGTTAGTAGAAATATTAATTTGGTGTTCATTATTTGAGTATTTTATTTATGTTATAAATTACCTAATCGTACCAAATAATTTACAGTAAACGAACCTACGTTTTTTGAGTATTTATATACTTTAGTAGGCGTTGTTAGTTGACAGGAGAATATTGAATGTAGAAAAAGATACAATTGGTAAAAATGTAAAGCTATTTTCCGATGTGGTTCTGGAAACCCCACGTTTGACGTGTGCCTTACGTCATCGTAAACTAAAAACAACCTTAATACAGATGAAATATCCGTTTTTTTTGTCAAGTATATTTTAAGAACGGTTTCTACATCTCTAGCAGTGTGAGCTTCGCGATAGAGCGTAGAAGTGTCCCAAGCTCAGCGCCGCTGCGACCCGCAGATACCTTCACCGCTTGCTGGCAGCTCGGTCAGCACGGTCTACATGTGGGGATCTCGGCTTTTCATTCGCTCTGTCGTTTTCGTATAAGTTTTCTGAACCGGTTTCGTTTTTTCGAATTGTGAGCAATTTGATTCAATCTGCGCTATTATTTGCGTATCACTTATTTTTTTACATCTGTCTACCTTGATGTAATAGTGATTACCAATGCAGTGAAGTTGTGAAGTTATTAAATTGGTCGTTGTTTTGAAGGTATTGTGGTCTACCAACTGTCTAGATTATATTTCTGGTGGTATGTCTGTTGCGCAGTAAGTGCTGTGTGCGATCTTCTTCTACATGTGATGCCTCTGCGCAGTGTCGTCGCTGCGCGCAGTGTCGCGGGAGTGTGGGCGCTCCCCGCGCTCCCCGCCCGCCCCAGGCGCGGTCTGCGTCCGGCTCTCGTCGCACACCGCTATAAACTGCTCTGCGTACGCCCTGTAACATAATTATATGATGATATGATATTATATGATAATGATATAATGATATGATTCAGAAAAATATGAAAAATTAACTTTATTTGTAACGGTTGTTAATTTTGAATTAAAATGATAGAAAAGTTACATATGTTACACATGTTGACCAGATTGGTGATGTCCTGGCCGAAGGTGGCGTGAAAAGTACTCGAAACCGAAGGTCATGTATGAAAAGAGGTATATATGAATGTAGATGAAGCGAAAGGGGTATGTCAGGACCATGACAAATGGAGATCTGTAGTCTCTACCTACCGCTCTGGGAGACAGGCGTGTGTATGTATGTATGATAGAAAAGAACGCGAATACGGCGAGACTGACCGGTCAAGTCCCGTGTAGGTCCGCTTGAGGTCCGGGTCGGGACGGTCGGGGCGGTCGGCTCGGCGCTGGCGATGTATGCGCTCCAGCGAGCGTGCCAGCTGCGAGTCGCGGCCCCGCTCCGGGCGCCGCGCGCGCCGCTCCGCCGACGCCGCCGCCGCCGCCGCTGCATGGCGCGGGGACCGCCGCCGACGCATGCGCTGCCGAATTATACAAACGGTAATGGTTAGACTGGAACAGGAATGATAAAGATATGTCATTTGTACGGAGTCTAGAGAACGTGCGCTATGACAAAAGTTAGCACACGTCTCCAGACAATGGCCTGTACATCGAGAGGCAGGAAGTGGGCTCTCCGAAATAGGCCTTGACTCATAGTTGCATACCATATAGACAAAAAGTCACTGCCTACCTTAGTATTTTGGCTACCCGACCTAATAATGGAGTTATTGCTAGATCTTTTTTTGTTGTACTCACGAAATAGGCTTACAAAGGTACTGTGTTTTGTGGGTGAGTAGATATGTAGACACCTTTATTTCGTAAAGACAAGTTACCTATACAGGTTGCAATCCTTGGGGATTACTGCCTACCTTGTCGTAAAAGCCAGTGCACGCCACTGTCGTTAGCTCTGGGCTCCATGTATCCTACTACAATAGCATCATAATGGTATCTCACAGGTATCTCTGTCCTGGTAATGGTTGGTGACGTTTACTGTTCTGGCGTACACATTTTGATACTGGTGTAACAGAGGGCAGGAACCAAGAATAATCATCACAATGGGAATACTCATTGCCAACTTACGCTACGTCCTCAGTGAACAAATTGATGCGATGCGTTGCGGATACGATGCGGTGCGGATTTACTGCGATCTTGACATTTCGCGTGAAGTTGCGTTTTCCAACAAACATGTCTAGGCTCCGTCGAATTATTTTGTCAGAAAACTCATATTTAAAGTATTTACCCTTTGCTATGCAAGGAATATGCAAGAATGTTACCGTATACATTTGATTATATTGTAAATAAAATAAAAAACGAAATTGAAATTATTTGTTTTGATGTTTCGTACGAAATTCGTCCGAAAATCGCAAGCCGAATTGACATTTCCGCAACGCAACTACTCGTACGTATGTCAGTCGAAAAGTCGTAGGACACTTGTATTGATTACGAAGATTTGAAATTGACAGCTTGCGTTCGTGCGGACATCGTATCGGACCGCATCGTATCAACTTGTTCAATGAGGACGTAGGGTTGTTATGCTAGGCGGTGCATCGTCGCTGGTGCTAGACTCCCATGTGCTAGCTATCCACACTCAGTGTCACTGACATCAGTGTCACAAGTGGAGAGGCCAGTGAGGGTGCTGCAACCACGGTTGTAGTTTCCCCCATTGAGCTGCCAGTCAGACAACATTGCGAAACATTTCAACTCCATAGACATAAGCCCCCGTCACAGACTTACGACTTGTGTTGCGTTTCTTCTCTTGTAGACTTTAGAATGAAAAGGCATTGAAGAAGATTTAGAACCGGATTAATAACAATCTTCTGTACGTGGTCTATATTGTTTTACATTATTTTTCAATTAGTTTCTGACCTCCTTAACACAGGTATTTATATGATCTAGCTAGGAGTGTCAGAGCTCAATGTTTATCTGTCACAATGTTAGTTACCGTACTCCTCCGAAACGGCTTTACCGGTTTTTACCAAATTTTATATACGTATTCAGTAGGTCTGAGAATCGGCTATTATGTATTTTTTATGTATCTACCAGTTGTATTTCTCCCAATACACGGGGTACAAAGGCAACCTATTATGGCAAAACAAATGTTTGCCGGGACAGCTAGTTTTTGCCCAGCAGTGGGAAACAATTCAGGCTACGTAAAAAATTAATATATTATTAGAGCTGAGTTGCTATTGTTAGATTAGCTAACTTATTTTAAGAATTACAACACTTCATTAAATAACAACGTAGGAACTAAATAATTTGTCGTAAACGCAAATAGAAGTATACCTCTCTGTGGGGGTAGAAGAGCGGCGCGGGGTAGGGCGGCAGCGGCAGCGTGGCGTAGCGCGGCGGCACCATCACGCCCAGCGGCATGCGACCCAGCTGTTGACAACCATACATAAACCATTAATAATTATTAAGTGGGATGGACACTTATATACTAGATAAAAAAATTCACTTCACGCCTTTTAAATCCCAAATCGGGGTAGGCAGAGGCACTTGCTAAAGCAAATGCCGACGGTTCACCAAGCGTATTTAACCCAACGTGACAGGGGGTGAGCCCATCGCCGTTATAGGGTTCACACACCTTGTGGTGTGCGGGTTTCATCACGATGTTTGTCCTTCACCGTACGAGCGTTGCCTTGCGTACATAGGCTCTGAAAAAGAGTCCCATTGGTACACGTCCAGTAGCCGGACTCGCACCCGCGACCTCCCGGTTACAAGTCAAGGAGCTCCGACCAACTGAACCACAGATCCTCAAATTACTACTAGATAAACTAATAGGCGAGTCCATTATATGCGAGTGACGAGCGCCGTGAATGGTTCCTCCTAGCTGACCCGGCAAATGTTGTTTTGCCAATACACATTATTTACAGTGTTTTTCTGCTATTACATGCACATATTATACATATAAACCTTCCTCAAGAATCACTCTATCTACTAAAGAAAACCGCGTCAAAATTCGATGAAGACCTTCAGACTGTACTGCGCAGGAAACTCAGACGCTGCACATCCTGCCGGTTCGCACTATGAAAGTAGACGCAAACCGCTATCTTTCATACGAAAAATATAACGGTATAGGAATATACAAACTTAAATCATGGTCTCCTCTCGAGAAATACAATTAACGCTGCTCCCTCGACGCCGTAATCACACTATCTGATATCTTTTAATTTACATTCATGTTTGCGTTATAAGCCCTTTGAGGCGACCCGATCGAGAAACTACGAAAATATGACTCTAGTATCGTCTCGAGCTAACTTTCATACTAATTGAAGTGCGGTTGAACGTTTAGTGCTTTGCAATAGAGTTCAAATCCCCTTGCAGGATTTGTAGTGAATACACAAATGTAGGAATGCACTGAGCCCAAGCGAGCCATTCGCTTTTGATTTATTCGATTTATACAATCAGCGGTCTTGGGAGATAAGCTATAGTCGTAACACAGACAAGTCAAGACTTGGTCTCGTAAGGCAATCGTCTTTCGTATTCTATAACATTTACGGTTGCCAATTGAAAAGATCCGATCGTATACAATATCAAGTGTTGTCACAGGAAACTTGCGCGCGAGTGTTACGTCTGTGGCTGTAGTTATAATTTAATACGCGCGTTGCGAAACGATCAGATGCTGGGAAACGGCACTCGCCACTAGTAGCAGATTAGTACATTGTAGCTAGTAGTACTTCCAATCTGAAATACAATTGAATGTCGCATAAAAGCAAATTAAGTGCCGATTCTTTAGTAAGGTAAATGCGGTTGAGCCAAACCTCTTTCCCTCCTTATGTGCTTACGTGCTACATACATAAACCCACGCCCCTTATTCATTCTATTACGAGGACAACTGGCGTTTAGATGTATAAAATGTAAGTTTGTTTACAAAGGCGTAAAAAGTGGAGAACAAAAAACAGTAGGTACTAAACGTGTCTCGCAGTGCTGGTTACCCATGATGGATGGTTTTCCGTGGTTTTCCCGTAAAGAAGTAAAAGTTATATACCAACATACGACAAGATTATATAAAATTAGAAGGATTACCAAACAATTGAGCGCCTTGCAACTTGACGTACCAACACGTACTCCCAGTAGACATAAAAGGACTGAAATAAGCAGTGGACATGGCGACGCACAACGACACACATACACACCATTGTACGCTCCTTTGTAGGTACATATGAGTAACATATCACACACTGAATAATAATAAAGCAATGAGTAGGTACTTGTATTACGAAATGCTAATTGATTAGTTACCAAAGTAATTAGACTATGCAGATATTATGCAAGTGCCAAGACGTGATGTGTGCTGTGTTCCTTATTAGATAAACTGTCGTGTGTTTCAGTGTGTATGTAGGTACTTAGTTATAGTAGGTACTTATTGCACAAAAAAAAACAATTAGACGTAATTTGGAAAGCATGTTTGCCAGTAGTTATGCTACGAGTATACAGGATGTAATCATATAGTTTGACAGCCTTTTTTGCTTATTCTGTACTTAAAAGAGAGTAAATTACGATTATTAGGTGTAGGTAACTAACTACGTTATAAGAGCACAAATTATAAATACATTAAAAGTGAACGTGAAAAGAATGAAAATGAAATTTTGTGGGCAGGATAGGATTGGCTTACGTGTACCATAAGGTGAAGCAATTACACCTTTACAACTTTACCTCCAATAGAATTCCTGCTTATACACAAACACGTTAGAGT
>SJJU01009478.1:0-16703 GCA_012932125.1 Conopomorpha cramerella | reverse complement strand
CGATCAAACTTCGCTAAGAACACGCTCGATCAAATCAGCTTTCAAACAAAAAAGCAGTATTCAAATCGGATCATCCGTTTGGGAGCTACGTTGCCTCAGACAGACACATACCTACACACACAGACACGTCAAACTTATAACACCCCGTTATTTTTGCGTCGGGGGTTAAAAATGACTTAGGTAAAGTTTGATTTGGAGGACCAATTGATTGTTTTTGTCTATTTTCATATGCAGTAATAATTGCATACAAAAAATATGATACCCATATTTTTTCTTTTTGCTCTGCGTTAAGTTCTCAATCCATAATTTTCATTATGAAAATCGGATTTTTCTTTTTTGCTGGACACAGGCCTCTCCAATTGCACACCACTTTGATCTTTTTTCGGCTTCTCACATCGAGCTTCTGGCAGGCATCTTGTGCATATCACCAGTCCACCTTGCCTGAGGGGACCTACACTCCATTTACTGAGATGCAGTCTCCACTACTTCTAGATAATTTTATATACTTTGTGCTTCGTAGATATATGTTAAAAAAATAAATACACTTCACGCCTTTTAATCCCAAAGCAGCGTAGGCAGAGGCACTTGCTTAAGCAAATGCCCAAGGTTCACCAAGCTTATTTAACCCAACGTGACAGGGGGTGAGCCCATCGCCGTTATAGGGTTCACACACCTTGTTGTGTGCGGGTTTCATCACGATGTTGTCCTTCATCGTACAAGTGTTGCGTTGCGTACATAGGCTCTGAAAAGGGTCCCATTGGTACACGCCCAGTAGCCGGACTCGAACCCGCTACCTCCCGGTTACAAGTCAAGTATCCGACCAACTGGACCACAGACACTCATAGATATTATGTATATAGCAAAAATATAATTACCTAGTGTCCCATATCCTAACAGATTTATCCCCACTGGCTGTGCTGAGCAGGTCAGGGTGTGTGGCATGCCAACACAGCTGATCCACTGAGCCTGTATGCCCGCGGAATATGAAGTCTTGAACCTGAAAATTAAATCAGGTTCAACACTCAAGAACTGAAGATAAAGCAAAAGGAGTATGCCTGTGAAAACACAACAATGAAATCTGTAATTTCTGTCTACACCTCTGGGAGATAGGCATATAAGTGTATGTATTAACCAGAAATGACATAAGAGTTTTCCTAAAGTATTGTATTTCAATTTGATGACTCCTGATGATGAAGACAACATTCTTCCTCTCCCATGTGAAAGGAGACACAAAGTCTATGTTCTTGCTCCTGTTTCTCCAATTCTAAAGGTTCTGGGCGACACTTTGTGAGTCCATTACTGATGGCAACATTGTATAACCCTCACTGAATGCTGGCAGAAGACCAGCTCCGTAACTTGATGCTTAGCTGAGTCACCTCTCGCTGACAAACACAGCCACACTGTGGCTATTTATTTGTGTTTGTGTACTTTTTATTTTGTTTTCTTTTTCATGTGTGTGTGTAATTTGTGCTTGTCAGAGAAAATAAATGTATTGTCTTGTCTTGACTTGCATAAGGTTTTCTTTTTTCTTTGCAAGTCAATTTCTATAAGTAATTGGTGAATTTGTGTAGGCAAGTTACTTACCAGTCGGTTCTTGTCTAGTGAAAATATCGCAACATTTTTGTCAAAAGAACCCGAAGCCAATCTTCGCCCGTCGCACGACCAACCCACAGAATGCACTTTAGAACTATGCGCTACGTATTCTTTCACATTATTGTGGGTTTGGAAATAGTTTTTTAGCTCGTTCAAATCTTCTATTCGGTTAGAATGCTTCGACTCCTTCATTTTTTTCGTAGATATTTCGTAGGCTAGAAATAATTTACTAGTTTACGTTAGGACCTATTTCCTACGGTGATATTAAGTTAAACAATTAGTATTTGTTTAACAAAAAATAAGTTACCTTTGCGCGTCCACCGCTTACCAAAGCGAAAACAGAAAAACAACAAACAAACATAACCTCAAATTAAAGAGCTGTCAAACATTCACGATTGATTGTTCGACTTGGAAACAAAATCTCTCAGTCAACTATGCGACAGAATTTATTTTCAAGAATAAACCTATTTTGCATTTCTACTCCATAAATTCATCAAAGCATTAGCTTTGCGTTGTTGTATTGGCACCAGCCCGAAGAACGACGCAGGTCTCGACGGCTGTGGTACACGTAACGGCACAACCGTCAAAGGCGCTGAGAGCACGAGCACGAGGGACTTGGTGAGGTCTGATGGCAGCAAGGACTTTAAGAACAGTGAGGCGTAACGATCTTATAGGTAATTTACCTCTTTTGCCCCACCATACTACTTCAGTAGGTAGGTAATAGATAGATTTATTCACTTATAAATTGCATACAGTTGTAACTTTGAGATGCCAAACTGCATAGCAGTTTGTTGGCACCAGACATGCGCATCAATGCTTATACAATTCAAGTTATAAATGTAGCCTATAGTTAACAAAGCCAAAAATGTTTACCTATTTTATTATCTTGTCGCTAGGCGGCCGCAAGCCGGCGCGGCCAACTGCCCCCACTCACCTACTAGGTTGCATCTATGTATCTGTAAACTATGTATGTACGCGGGTACAGTCAGCCACACCGCTGACACTGACCGCTGTCACACCCGATAGGATTCTCTATATCCAGAAGTTACATTCTAACTTCCCACATTTCAACATACGAGGATAATTAAGTGGCCATTATGGAAATCCCAAATGAGATGAAGAATTATATAAACACTTAGGTAATAAGGCAATGACCGAGCCTGACCTTGCCACTTCTACTTATTTTAAAATATACCTACCACCATGAATGAAAGTATCGGTAAAACTATTTGAAAAATCCCATACTATAGTATAGAAAACCAATAGGATTCAAGGAACCAGAATAATGTGTGCGTTACCCCAGCCAAATTTTGTCGAAAATCACATTTTTTTTTAAGTAGATAATTAGAAGTCCAACTTCTTCAATTGTTGTGCTGATTTCTAAATTTGTTTTGCTTATGGTTTTTTAGTTATTTGACAAAAACAGATCTGGCTGGCGTAACGTTACCCCAGCCAGATGTTTTGTTAATTAAAGGGTTATTGAAATAAACTTTAGGTACATAATTAGTATTCTGAACGAGGTAAATGTTGCCACAAAATTTGAATTCGTATCGTTTATGGTTTAGGAGATATTCAAAATCCTGCTGGGGTAACGTTTACGTGTTCGCTGTATCTCCGAAACGGCTAAGCGAATATGTATAATTTTTTTTACACAGCTTCTATGAATTTGTTATAATTTGTTTGCCAATAAAGAAAAACAAAATAATGCACCGTTTAGAAGTATTTTAATTAAAAAAAAAACTCAAAAATAGCTCCTAGCTCTTCAAAAAAGAGCTATAAAGCCTTATTTGAAACGTCATTTTGTAGCTTACAACTGCCTTCAAATGTTTGTAAATTTTCATTAGAATCCTGTAGGTATTTATTAAGTTACAACGATATTTAATTCAGTTCTCGTAACGATGCGCTCCGGAGATTTTAAGCCTCCGATTTACTGAGTTCCTTGTGGATTTAAAAGTTGAATAAGATATCATTAATTAGTATTTTAGTTCAATTTTCTACCTGTAAAATTTCAGCGTAATACGATTTGTAATTACTGAGATAATTAAAAGAAAGACATTAGGTAGTGCATGATCATGGCAACCCGACCAAGTATAGATGGTTACGAAAAAGCGGCCGCGTAGTACTTTATGCCTACCTTTTAAAACGTATAGTATAATAACGCTACATGCTCAATACAGTCGCGTACAGAATTAAACTATTCAGCCTATAGCATAGTATATGTCTTGAAGTACAATGTGATTTAATTTAGTTTTAATAATGATCTGTGATTTTAATAATAAAACTATTTTTATAAGAATAAAAAACTGGCTGGCTAGGCCAGTCATCGTAATGTGCTCTTAAAATAATAATGTCAGTCAATAATTTATTATGTGATTGTTAGTTCATGATTTGAAAATCAATGTTAATCTTTTTGAAGTTAATTTATAATTATGTTGAGCCAATGAACATTTATTATGCTGCTATAAGAAAATATATAACTAAATTAAAGTGTTTAGGTACTTCGCATTTTTCTTTGTAAGTTTATAAGACATGATTTGTAAATAAAAATACCCAAATTAAGATGATATTGTTTTCGTTTTACACTTCTGTACGTAACTGTACTTTACGTTTAAAACTATCCTATTAATTTCAAAAGTTAGTATAAAGTACTACGTGGCCGCTTTTTCGTAACCATCTATACTTGGTCGGGTTGCCATGATCATGCACTACCTAATGTCTTTCTTTTAATTATCTCAGTAATTACAAATCGTATTACGCTGAAATTTTACAGGTAGAAAATTGAACTAAAATACTAATTAATGATATCTTATTCAACTTTTTAAATCCACAAGGAACTCAGTAAATCGGAGGCTTAAAATCTCCGGAGCGCATCGTTACGAGAACTGAATTAAATATCGTTGTAACTTAATAAATACCTACAGGATTCTAATGAAAATTTACAAACATTTGAAGGCAGTTGTAAGCTACAAAATGACGTTTCAAATAAGGCTTTAGAGCTCTTTTTTGAAGAGCTAGGAGCTATTTTTGAGTTTTTTTTTTAATTAAAATACTTCCAAACGGTGCATTATTTTGTTTTTCTTTATTGGCAAACAAATTATAACAAATTCATAGAAGCTGTGTACAAAAAATTATACATATTCGCTTAGCCGTTTCGGAGATACAGCGAACACGTAAACGTTACCCCAGCAGGATTTTGAATATCTCCGAAACCATAAACGATACAAATTCAAATTTTGTGGCAACATTTACCTCGTTCAGAATACTAATTATGTACCTAAAGTTTATTTCAATAAACCCTTTAATTAACAAAACATCTGGCTGGGGTAACGTTACGCCAGCCAGATCTGTTTTTGTCAAATAACTAAAAAACCATAAGCAAAACAAATTTAAAAATCAGCACAACAATTGAAGAAGTTGGACTTCTAATTATCTACTTAAAAAAAAATGTGATTTTCGACAAAATCTGGCTGGGGTAACGCACACACACTGAGTTGCAGCTTGCGCCGCACGTGCCGTACGCCCTACGTTATATGACGTCATCAGAATGTTTCCTTCGAAAATCGAAGGCCTACCGTATTTTACGAAATGCGGAGCGTATAGTGCGGATAAATATACGATGTTTCATATTATTGCATACAACGAATTCTTAAAGGCGGAGCATTCGGCGCGTGCGGCGCGTACGTTACTGACAAATGTGCGATCAGCTTTAGTTACACATTGTAGGTGTGACCTTTGTTTGTCGTAAAAGGTTAATAGTTAATAGACAACAAGAACACTAATCAAAACGTAATATATTGTATATTTGTACAGAATGTCAGGGCGCGAAATTCATTAAAGATAAGCTATCTCTCTATAACTTTAAATAAAAAAGAACGTACTTCGTATTTGATTGATTCATGCATACCACCTGTCGGAAATGAACCAAATGTAAATGGGACTAAACGGAAAGCATAAGCTTTAAAAAAATCATCCAAATAGGTTCTCTCAGTTAAAAGTTTTGACATAAACCAAAAATATAGTGGAATTGAGAACCTCCTCCTTTTTTTTTGAAGTCGGTTAACCGATTAAGAATTATAAACATCATGTATGTTTATTTACTAGATGTACCACGTGATGTGAAAATAACACTAACATAACTAAACGTAATAACACTAACTGTTTTTTTCGATGTTGTGGGAATTAAGGGATGACCTATGACGGGATGGCCAATGTTCTATGATGACTGCTCCCAACACTGAATTTCTCAAACCGAACAAGTACTTTCGAAGCCTATTCACTCCAATCAATCAAACCTTTCCTCTTTACAATATTAGTATAGGTTAGGTAATCTAAACTCTTACAAAGCAGATTGAAGGCTCAGAAAACCTAGAACAACTACTACGAGTTGTGTGCGAAAGCCACGAACTGTCAGACATGCATTTGAGAGTGGACGAGCGCAGACAACTCAACTTGCTGAACCGCAATAATGCGGCTGCTACCATACGGTTTCCTATGAAAGGGAAGATTACCACTAGGGAAATGAAGTTGAGTTGGTAAGTACTGTTAATGTACCTACACCCTTACCCTTTACCGTACCCTTTTTATAGTGGGGTAAACCGTTATGGGTACTCCATCGCTGGCGGGGATAGCGGTTAAGTTATGTGGGACTCGCAACCACAGGTGATTCCTTATTGTACATAAACTAAATAAATAAATATTTTACAACAACACATGGCCTTCATCCCATGTTAAGTAGCTGAAGTACTTGTGTTATGGAATTCAGGGAACGAAAACTTAATTTTTTTTTCTTTTATATATATATAATATACTTATATAAATAAAACACCCAGACACATGCAACAAGTACTTAAAAGCTCATTACCTAAGTACCTGCCAGCGGTGGGAATCGAACCCACGACCTCGGAATAGAGGCAGACATGCTGACCACTGCACAAAGGGCCCGTTCCTATTTGTTTTGTAAAACAAGTTTCTCTCTCCCACTTGTCCTAGAGAACGAAAAGGACGAACGAACTTCTACTGTTTTTGCGTGTTAATTTGTTCTATAGAACAAATACCCGCACCCACTAAAACCCCACGGTGACCACTCCCGCGTTTTAGGCGGGGGTCCCGCAGCCTGAATAGCCTGAGACACTACGTCCAAGGGGCACGTAAGCCTGGCCATGATGACCGGGCCGAATTAATTCCATGTTTTATTTACGCAACTATTCGATCGCGGATAAGCATATTTATATGCTTTGTAACTAGATGTTCCCCAGCATTCCCGAGTAAAGGGTGGGCATTGAATAACGGCATGGTCAAAGTAATATCCTGTACCTACTTTGTCAATATGAACAACTTTTACGATGGCAATAATGTTGGGAATTAAAAAAAATCATCTTCATACAAATTAGACGATTTTTACTTAGAAAGATGATATTTGTGGTGGTTAATAAAATAACCCAGCATTGTTGCCAACGTAAAAGTTGTTCACATTGACGAGCCAAAAACACACAGTACATACGTACAAAAATGAAAGACATCTCACATGTTGCAGATTAATTAAATAAATATTTTTACAACAACAACAACACACACACATTACCTTCATCTCATGTTTAGCATTTATCTTATGGAATTCACTTTTTTTTTAAAACCCAATTTTAAATACATACTTAAATATACAGAACACCCAGACACATCCAACAATTCATCACCTAAGTACCTGTCAGCGATGGTAATCGAACCCACGACCATACGGAATAGAGGCAGACATGCTGACCACAACACCAACAGAAAATTTGCGAAACTTTGCTAACGGAAACGGAAATTTGCTAACGGAAAATCTTATTTCAGCGTAATTCAAGCAGTTCTGGGATGTCTTCCTATTCCTGATCCATCTTTAAATCAAGAAGCGATGAAGATAGTGCGAATTGCCGACAGAGTTTGTAAATGTACGTTAGATAGGTACTTATTTTTGTAGGAAAATTATCGTAATTTTAATTATAATACTCGGGACCTTTCCTTTATAACTAACTTCAAAATAGTATAAGCTCTCTTTGTCACAATAAGTATATCTTCTGGCACGTGAGTGCTGAACATTCGATTTATGAACCAATCTAGTCTTGTAAAGTAAATAAAGTAAAAATACACCTCACGCCATTTAATACCAAACCGGGGTAGGCAGTACTAGATAGCCTAGATAAGCCTAAGCATACAGAGACTTGTCATAATATTAAGTTCGAGAAAAGAAGAAATAAACGTGTGATTATCTTGTTATAATGTGAAATATTCAGCATTCACTCGCCACAAACTCCTTATACCTAGGCATATTATCAATCAAATATTTTTTTTATCTTTCCCAAAGGTTTAGTGGCGTACACTACTCGCCCAGCAATCGTAACTCAGAAACCAAAAGCCTATTCCGCTGTATTTAACTCGATCGTATTAGCTAAATGTCTGGTTGCACAGCTGTGGGAAAATTCACCGTATTTGAGCAAACAATTAAAGGGAATAGGACCTACTTTCAGCACTTTACTGGCGACCGCTGGTAAAGTTAATTTCGCGTCTTTGGAGGAGAGCCACCCAAGAGATTTGGAAAGGGTATGTAATGTTGCTACTTTGAACATTAATTCTGTCATTCATTGCTTTCATTGACCAGGGATACGATAACTGACATATGCAGTGGACATACAATAAATAACTTATGCAATAGGTACCTACAAAAACTCATTAGCTATAGCTGATCGCGTAGCCGAAACCGATGAGGCTAGAGATTTAGTAAGTTCATCAATGTTTTAAAGTTTACATGAAACATTTCATCTTGAGACCATTCTTGTCCACTGTTGGATTATAGGCCTCTCCAATTGAAATTACTCCGGTGAAATCGCGGGACGTCCACTAGTAATTTTCTAATTTTGATAGTCTACCCATGATAAATAGAACATTATCATGGGTAGCAACCACTATGTTTACCTTTCTTAGATATTGATAACATCACTATATTGCAAAGACGTGACAAGATGTGAACGAAATCTTATTTCAGATCATAAACAAGGGTCCGCCAGCTGGCAACGTTCTCCACAAGCAAATAACTCTACTTCCGAAATATCAACTAACTATGAGTCCAGTAGACGAAAAGACTGTTACAGTGAAATTAATGCTACTGAACCAACACTATTTGGCCGAAAACGTGGACAATTTAACAGCAGGAGACAGTCATAAGAGTTATATTGTGATTGGTGATTCGGAAAATTACTTGTTGATGTTTAATTATTTCAAGTAAATTATGCTAATGTTACATACTGCCTTACTAATAACAAGAGTTGTTTGTACAATATGTAACGTGTTTCCGTGACGTGTGCAATAAATACAACATATACATTTTGTTATTAGTATGGGGATTAATATGTATTTAAATTGTATGTATTACTAATATTTTTTTAAATGTGACTAAAATTAACAATACTGCTTTTAGAGACAGAGATCTTATATCAGTGTATGATGGAAATATCATATATATGATAACAAGGCAGCACCGGTTTGAACATAAAGTATTCGCTCACTGCATCAGCTCTAAAATCGGTAAGATACTGTATTTTTACAGTCTTAAAATAACAGACAACGATATTTTGTTTAATGTTGTTAAAATACAAAACTTCTTAACTTTGCAGTTGGGTTAGATGTACATTGTGACTATTTATTTAAAAGCCTAGATCAAGTTGATATTACGGCACCATCCAAAAGCTTGCAAAGCTTTGAAATAACACCTAAGAAAAGTATAAAGAGAAAACAAACAGACATTAGAGACACGCTCAGTGAATCACGAAAAAGGAAAAACGATTCGGATATATTAAGTCATAAAGAAAAGAAAAAACGAGATTCTGATCTGATACAGAAATTTAAATCACTCAAAGAATCATTGGGTGTTATAACGAAAGAAATTAAAAACGATTTACAGAAAGCTTTACCGTTAAACCCTAACGTTGAACATGCTACAAATTCTGAACTGACAATAAAGTCTCTGGAACATGAATTTACTCATGATGTTAGTAATATCTCGGAAAACATTAGTAAAAAAGATTGCAATATAGATTATTTTGAAGACGATGATACACAGATCGAAATCATCCTCCAAGATATTGAATCGGAAATAAACAATGCCTCTAATGAAAACAAATCATTCTGGGGTAGGAACGTAAACAGTTCCACTAAAGAAGTATCCGAAAATGATGTCTTTAACCCTCGGAGTGAAATTCCGTTAGATAACAAGTTACATTCCATTAATAAAGCTAAAAATAGTAATTCCACTAGAAAGGGCGCTACTACGAAAAAAACAGACAATTACGAATTTATAAAGCTGTTGGAAAAAAATGTAAGCGATGAGGATGAAACAAGTCCTGTGCAACAGAGTGTGGGATTTTCAGAAGCTATAAAATTTAACGTACAAAGATATTTACAAAATGCCAAAAACTCAATTTCTAAAACTAACAAAAATATGACTCTAGCAGAAATTGAACTTGATAATACTACTTGCGATGATGACATACATTCTAAAAATATGAGTGCCAAAATAATTGGTGAAGACATTTCTGGCACCACGATTACTGAAGTTTCAGGTTTAAACGAGGATAATAAATGTCGGCAATCTTTCAATACGTTACCTGACATTATTATAGACTCCCAAAGTGCCTCAAGTAGAAATAATGTAAATGAGAAACAGGATTATATCGAAAACACCGATGCGAATCCTAAAACTATGTCGCTCTCAAAGTCCTTGCCTAACCCGACAATATGTAATGAAGTGGAAGAAAAATGTCCTTATATTGAAAATAACGAAATAAATAAATCGAATGAAACTTCCCTAGTAGTGCTCCCTGACAACAAAAAAACTATGGAATATGAAATGCTTTATTACAATAGTACGGTTCAAGATAGTACAGAATATTTTGATACAAATGAAAATTGTATGGTTCCCGAAAACAATGAAAGGTATCAAAATTATAATGCAAAATGTACCTATTCTGCTACGAAGGTAGATATTTGGAAACAAGATTTTCCTCAGTTTACGTTAAAAGTGATACAAAAAATCGAACTAGACGTTGATATTATGGGACGAAAACAATTGGAATTAGAAAATCACAACTCCAACCTGCCTTTTCAAATAACCGAAATAAAAGAAAATGAAAATAAATCACTAATAGAACCACACAAGGATGACCGAACTATGAAACTTGAAAATGCTATTAGTACAACTACGGTGGAATCTACAAACAACAATACAGCACATACCGAAACTCAAGAACAATCTTCTCAAAAGGACGAAGTTGAAAAATCTACAGTGAAATCAATATTAGAAAAGTACGCTAAAGTATTGAGGTGAGAACACTTTACCATGCATTGGGTAGGTAGTAAGTTAAGGGTTCCCGAAGTAGTCTATGCTTTTTAGTGAAATACGGATGAAACAAGGTTCTTGGTTGTTTTCGATTTTTTATTTGACCATATACCGATACACATTTTTTATTTGACCGTATACCGACGTATATCGGGATAGGTTTTTTCTACCCCCGAAACCCCCATAAAATCCAATAAGAAGTTTAGTGACTTATAATACTTATCCACTGATTAAAACTACTTCACCAGATATTTATTTTTCAGAAATAAAGCTGTGCCGTCGCAAATAAGCATACAACCTAATCAGTCCAGTAATAATGGTAATCAACCAACAACGAAGAAAAGGCCATTTCGAATCAAAGACATTCAGAACGTAAGTGCAGCGCTGCCTACAACACTTGTCAAAGAAATTAGCACTGCGAATCAAGATAAGTTAGAAGACCAAATGCAACCTAATTCGAGTACTTATTTCAATACAGAAGCTAATAGAGCACCTCCAACTGACTTAATGCAAATAAAGCAATGCTGGCGTAAAGTACCGGAAATACAATATGACTTGCCAAATGAATTAGCAAGTCCAAAAGATATCTCTCAAACGCATGAAGAAAACAGTTTAGACGACACAGAATTATTTGTCGAAGAAATAAATGAATTAGACGTTAAAGAAATAGACAATCCCACAATGGATCAAGTCGAACAGAGCATGCTCGATCCGAAAGCTCTTCTCCAATTCTGCACTACCGACGATGAAGTTTTACCGCCACCACCAGGTTTTGGCGACGATAGCGTTTATTCACCATCGCCACATAATGGGAATGATAATGATTACTGCAATACGGCACAATTAATCCTTAATACCTTTGATGAAGACAACGAAGAATACAATTATAAAGTTAATTCAGAAATAGAAGATACAGAACTTACTGGTGAATCCTCTCAAATAGAAACATGGGTTCTATCGCCTGAAAGAGAACTCGAAGATTACTATAATCGTACGGACATATCCGCCACTAATATCCAGGATCATCAAATAAATACCAGTAGAAGTTTCAACATTTCTGCTAGGAGTTCAAAATTCAATATGTTCAAATTAAAACCTAAGAGCAAATATAGAAAAAATAATTATTAGATAAAAACACTTCTTGTATGTACCTCGTAGTCCGAAAAGGATACCTAAGTTTAATTTTCCATTAATAAGCCAGTGTTTATTAAAAAACGTCTATTAGTATTTAAGTTCCAAACAAATCATACCTACAGTCTGACAAGGATTTTTTGGTGTGTGAGTACTTACTAAATATTTAATACGATTTCTTGCCACTGTCTTATCTTGGTTGTAAGTGTTTTATTTATTCTTGGATCGTGCTAATATGGAGCATGATATTTTGGAGGCAAACTTAATAGCCACGCTACTTTTACCGCTGTAGATCCTGGCTCTAACAGGAATCAGTGGTGGGTTTTCGTCATTGCTTGTTTATTAAATTACCACGCGAGAAGCAACATAATTTGATATCTATGTACCTACCTACTGCATCAGGGAATACAGCAAGTTTCCAGGAATACTGTAGGTACTATGTACTGTAGGGCTAATTAATAAGGTACCTACGCATTAACTGTTGGAATTTTGCGTCACTTTGTATGTACCTACTTGCGTAGTCTGTTAAGCGGGTAAAGTAATAAATACGTTTTTCATACTCCGGTTGTGTTTAATTGCTGGTCATTGGTGCTCGACAAGATAAATAGTTATGATAGTGCCTCCCACTAGTCACTAGCCACAGGTCACTGGCTGCAAGTGACCTGGGAGGCAGGGCTGACACTTTTAAAAACAAAAGAGAATAACAAAATATCTTAATCAACTGCGACTCAATTATTCAAAGAAAATTGAATTACTTCTGAAGGGAGTCCTGTTGAGTCGGCGTAAAGGTTTAAGTTTTCCCGGCAACTAAGTCGTATCGAGATCACGCTTAAACTACATCGTAGGCAAAATCTAAGCGATCATAATGCTACATTCCAAAATTTAAGAATCTACGAAGTGTTGTAGTGACTTAAAGGTACGACTCGTAATTAAAAACAATTGGACATGTGAAACTGGTGGTCTCAGTTGTTTGGTGCTAAACAAAAGTCAAGCATTACATGTACACAATAAAGGCCGTTTTAATGTTGAAACTATTATGACAGGTGGCAAATTGATTAACACCACCAAATGAGTGGGAGGGATATTTGTAACCACTGGTCATAATAACCTAACTACCTACTGAAACTTAGCGGTGAAACCTTCGAGTATTAGCAGTACAATCATTTTATTGTTCGTTCAATCAAGTGAATTGTTAATTGAACTAGTGAGGATAGACCCTCTCAGACTTCTCGCACACCTTTATAGAAAAAGTGTAGACAGAAGGGAACTACTTGACTAAATTTTACCAAATACTTTCATACGTAAACCTAGCTCTAAAGACGATCCCATTAAAACCAATCAATGAAATAACGTTTTCAAGCAACACGAAAATTTATTAAGTAGTTATGATGACGTAATTCTTATTCGATACATTTCACGTTAAGAATATAATGGTAAATATTTTTTGACAAACATACATTAGATTCCAAAACGCACAATATGCAAGTTTACAGTTATTATTATACTAAGTAGAATAGTAAAACCAAGACTTACTAAACACAAATAATGTTAAATTACTAATCCATAGGCACGTTGTTATGCCGTTACGCTATTTAGTCGGTCTTGGTTGAACAGAACTCCAATCCTTTTACTCCGAAAAGTATTTTTTAACTTGAATATATAATAAGGCCACACATCGCTACTACCATTCAAGTTAAAATAAACTCGGCGCATGCATTTCCCTCGTGTTTGCCGATTAGGAAATCGACGAGGTTCAATGCATAGGTAGAAAATGTTACAACCTCTATACTTTGCATTAAAATAATGCCCATTTTCACAGGCAAGGGATCAACAACGCGATTATCCCTAGTGAAATGATTCACTCTAACACCTAGTTCTCAGCTGTTCTGCAAAGTTTTCCATTCCATTGAATAAAGTAAACCGTAGCTGGTCTAATGTAGGAAAACACTGCACAATACCCTTAACTTTAGAGTAGCACACTGTTATAAGAAGGATCCAACCCTTGGGCTTTGTAAAGTGGTTGTCCTAGGATAACTAAAACCAGGAATATTTTACAAAGCAAAGGTTGGGCGGTTCGTCAACAAGACTATGCCATAAGCTGAGAATAGTATCTTTTCCGTTTAATGCTCAGCATAATACACATTATAACGTATATGATAAGTAAATATATCTGTACAATAATAGCTATTAATAAAAACATATACAAGACAAGAAAAAGACTAACATAATTTTATCATGGTCATTATGTTTGCTAGCTTTTACTTCTAGAAACTTTCCTAAGTATATAATGCAGAATCAGTTTATACCTCCTTTAAATATGATGCAAAGAAACAACTTTTGCTAAATAATGCTGAATATTAAACTGGAAATATTATAACCACACATTTTTTTTTGTATTTTATTATTTTTATATTTTTTTTTAACATTTTTATTTTTAGTAATTTCCACGCTGGGAAAATTACACTAATTCTATGCAAAGTATAGCTTGTATTATAATTAGAGACCACTCCATACTTTGTTTCAGTTTGTAAAGTTTTCGGGCTATGCAAATACTCTCGCACATTGGCAGTAATGAACAAGTGCGTAAGAGTCACTTGTATTTACCAAGAAAATAATACCCAATCACCGCTTAGTTACACCAACATATAGAAAAACCAAGAAATTATAAAGAGAAAACAATCACAAGTAAGGTACTGCAAACATGCCAGTTAAAATGCATAACCCGAAGCGATATCACAATAATGGCTCAATGGCCATAGTCAAAATGTAAGTAGTGGGTTTATGTGTTTATGAGCTCATGAGCTGGCGACCTGCAGGCTGCGGCCTCGCCTTGCGCCGGGGCCGGCACGAGGCTACGTCGCGGGCCCTCGCGGGGGCTCACTTCTTGGTCATAATCTTGAGGTACTCAAGTGCATTCTGAGCAGCAGAGGCCTGCGCGTCCTTGCTGTTGGGCCCCGCGCCGTAGCACACCGCCACCGGCAGCGTCGACAGCTGCACCAGGCACTGGCAGCGGCCGCGCATAGACTTCTCCTCGATGTCCACGTAAGTCACCTCGAACGACTGCTCCGAAGCGATCTCTTGCAGGAACTGCACGAAGTTGAAGTCCTTATTGTTCAAGGGCGTGGCCTGAAACAGTCGTAAAACACATATGTATTAATTATTCATGTATAAAAATTTCTGAAAAAAAGTTTTGGATAAATTATAATAATCACTTGATATTTTTTTAATAGAATACTACTAAAACACTATACATGCATGTTATGTTACAATTACAATAATATTAATGACAATCATGCATGTTAATGTAAAGAAGTGTATCATACCTGCAACTTGGCCAGGTTGGGCCCGACGGATTGTTTCAGATGTTTGTGAAACTGGGACACTTTGTGGCTGTGACTTGTAGTAAGAGTGGAGATTTTACTATCTTTCAGATCGGCATAACGCGAAGCCAGGCCGCCCTAGAAAACAATGTGTGTTATAAATACTCCAATTCGTGAATCACCAAATTTCAGCCAGTGAAAGATAGTAAAATACCTGGCCAAGTGCTTATTTTAGATGTTTTATCTAAAAAAGCCACCAAGTGTCTTTAGTTGCTATTGAAAAAAAAAGTTGCACATAACATATTATAATTATTCAAACATATTGTTGTTAGTGACAGTATGAATGTATGTTAGATTAAAATTTGTAACACAAAATTGGAAAGTGCACCTTAGTCTATCTAGTACACAAGTTTATTACCTCCTCATCAGGCTGGAAAGCTTCCGGTGGGTTGTCCTGCAGAGCCTGCCACATCTTGTAAGCAGCTTGGCGCTTAGCAAGTTTCTTGCTCTTACCAGTGCCCACTTCACGCCTCTTCAGCAGAGTGCACACAATTGTGAACTGGCGCTCATGGGGCAAACCTGCACATTGTTGTTATTTCTTAGTCAAAATATTTAAATATTGAGAAAAGTATAAAATAACAAACAATAACTTACGTCTGTTAACACTGTCATCATTCTCTGCATAGTAAGAGGGTGGAGGCCAAAAGCGCGACATGCAGAGCTCCTGGAGCCAGCCCACAGGGTTGCCCATTAGCTTATCTTCAAATGATGTTACCACAGCAGTTCTGTAAATAAAAATTTATTACTTGGTAATCAGTTCTGACAGACTGAAATTTTCTTGGAGCAATGTGTATTATGCAGTAATATTCCTACATAAGCTGATAGAAACTCTATAGGTCTTAGATATTTTGGGCTGATAAAAATGAACACCTTTGGCAAAGATTCTAGGAAAAGAAATAAACTAGTATTTGTCCATTTTGAAGAACTCAACAATTTTTTTTAAGACTTCTTCTTGGAGTCCATTCATTTATTTATATGCAGTACATATTTGCTCTAGCAGACTCCATGTCCAGACTGTTAGAGAAAATATGTACTGCATGCAAGTCAATAATCTTAAGACATGGTTCATAAACAATGAAGTTAAGAGAAACTTGCTTTATTTATGCCGGGACATTTTTACAGAAGGTCACCTAACCCCAGACTAGGGCCCTGTACTAGGGCACCCATAGTACAGGGTCTCTGGGGACTGACTCCAGAGACTGATACTTACCTAAATATTTCTTAAATAC
>SJJU01009476.1:0-37003 GCA_012932125.1 Conopomorpha cramerella | reverse complement strand
TCCAGAGGACGGGCAGCAGCGCTCTCTGTGACATAAACCACAACATCACTGCGATCACCAAACCGCCTGCCAAGCGTGGCGACTATGGGCGTTTCCCGCCAAATGATCAAGGAAATCTTTGGGGGAGGCTCTTGTCCAGGACCGGACGCCATGTGGCTGATGATAGGTTATTATTGTTTTATTAGAGACTGTGTAGAAAATATAGAAGGTATAAATAAATAAATTAAGCAATCGCAATAACAAAGCGCAGACTCACAAGTCTAAATTACAATTAACGTGTTTAAACGAAATATGGCAATGTACGTATATTATAGAACACACAAGAGTGTACCATACAAGCAAAATAGTATGATTAAATTATACCTTGTTTTGTTCTCTTCACGCCTTGTCAATCCCGAACGCCGGAAGAGACTTAACAACATATGTAGTTGTACCCATACGCCTATTTTGTTAGTAAGACTTAAGAGTATTACCACTATTTGTAAAGATTTCGCTACCCTATAAGTATTCAGAGCACTAGGAGATCTTGTACTATCTGTAACTTTCTTTAATTATCATTATATCTCAGGTTTTCTGTTCAACAAAATGAAATATCAGAGATCATGACCTTAAGTTCATGCCAATCAACTATCACTCTTTTCGCACGTCATCACACGTGTTTATACCTATAAGAAGACTGCACAATGGCTGCCAAACTATATAAATCTTATGTACGCTGATCTATTAAATGGTACAAGTTAATATACATTATCGACCGATAATGGTATATAGTTGTATAACACAACATGTCAACACTACGCCACACATAGCTTTTGAGATATCAATGTACTCACAAAAGTAAACTGTCAAATCTTATTAGAAGAGATCTGAGCTCGACCGCGACCCATCCTTGGCATTTGAGTTATTTGTAATACTCCTTGTGTTACGGGTGCAGGGCCACCTCTAGCGGGACAGGAGAATAGTATAACGAGACTGAATCATATGTGATTATATTCGAGGATTCAATTAAAGTTGCGACGAGTATGCAAAAAAAAATCATTGGCTTTACTTGGGTATTATCGCCATTTTGAATGTAGCATCTGAACCTGATGGTGAAATTAAGTTAGTTTATGTCTCCTTTATTAGCAAATCCGGTGTGCCAATATACCTCTCTCTACTATTATGAATAGTGCTAGTGTTCTCTGCTATTAAGTGCCATTCAATTCAAAGGTACTATTAAAGAAGACACGCATCACACATATATGTACACAGGATCAGACAGCTGGAGGCGACTTTATTTTTTCGGCAGTTTTATACTTACTATGTAATGATGATTATTTTTGTATTGATTTACAATAATTATTTAATTGTGTTTCAATGTATTCTTGTTGTGAGATTAGTGAGAAAGTACGATTTAACGAATATTCTGAATCATAAATATAGCCGATGGGTGCACTACCGTACCAATTTCCATTATAAAATCATAGTTGAAAGGGTTATTTGACCCCACAAAGAATTATACATGAGTTAAATGTGACGTACTGAAATAGGTACTTTGTGTTGATCGTAGTTACCGGCCAAATATATTGAACAAAATAAAATAAATCACCGAGGTTACAATATGTTGGGCAAAAATTATTTAAAAATAAATTAATCCTGTTTCGCGGAACTGTTCTAATATAATTCCACCTCGTGAGAACCGGTTCGACGAATCGAAACCTTTATGTACCACTAGTTCATTAAATCTCGTAATGAAGTGAAAATTTAAATCCCATTTGATTGACATTGTCCAAACAGACAACGTTGCACAAGATATCGCCTCAAGTTACGGTTGTCCTGCTCTAACTATGCTTGTGTAAAAGAAACGAATTCTCAAATGACATTTGAGTACTTGTTATTGCTTTGAATTATGGGTATTAGTGTAGGTTAATGGAAAGATGAACGCTTGTCGAGCTCGCATTGGGTAAACGCACAATGGAACAATTGTGCAAAGACTGCTCTAAAAGCTGCTCAGAAATCAAGTGCATTTCTGGTATTGTTATGTATACAAATGAATTGTCCGATATCGAGCACTCCGGAGAATTTTAAATTCTTTTGCATGTTTCAACTGTCTATAGCGCTTAATGTTTCGAAAGGCGTGCTTGAGTAGATTTAAAAATAAACTTATTTATAATAACTAAAACACTAGTACATGAATCATGAATCATGTTCAATGAAACGTTTACTGCCTCAGATCCTACGGCCGATCATACAGCCGAGTAATACCTACTGTCAAAACTGTGAACGAATGCAAGCAAGCAACCCACGGCCTTAAACCATCGACAATTTATCGCAGACAAAAATAAAGTAAGTTTTAAAGAGAAAAATAATTGATCCGTTTCATCCGACGACTTTTACAGGGAAGCGAGTCAATGGCGGCCTAGAACAAGCCTTTGTGTCACATGAACTACATTTCTGAACAACGTCCGAACATTACGAGCTCAATTAAAGACAGTAATTGTCAATTTGTGGCCATTTTGAGCAACACAGTTTTACTTTCAAGGAACTCTTACCTTTAAGAATTTCTTTGGACGCAGGGATCAAGCATCGGCAATGTATTCCGGTTACCCGTTCCTGACATACCTACCTACGTGTCTCTCGTAAGACATGCTTCTGAACTTGAACATCTGTCCACGTTAATGAAGACATTGAATGTGCGCGATCAAGGACGGGTCATGTTGTCGTGACAGCGGGAACTTTACTTTAGAATACGAGTATCCCTATAACATAGATGGAAGACAACAAAAAATGTTTCTCCAAAGTCAAGGAAAATACTTTTACAAAATAATAATACTTTCGACTAAGGCTATAAATGTGAATATTGTTTGTCATGCTTTCATCCCAAATCTACTGAATAGATTTTTACTGGAATTGAACATAGACAGTATTGTATGACGAAATTTAATCGGGAACTGGACAGCGGTTAACATACTACTAGGCACACCTAATTGTGGATATAGTCAACAACAATCAACAGAGACTTTTGAGAATCCGCCTATTGTACTTTGTTGCAATGAAGTATTAAATAAATAAATAGTTGGATGTCTTCGTATTTATCTTTGTTCTGACAAATGGAATTCTGAACGACAAACAATAACATCATCCCGTCGAACAATAATTTATTTCATAATCTATGGTAGCTTTTAAAGTAAATGATTAAACTAGCTAAGTAAATGTCCACATCGTAACGGGGTGAGCCCAACGCCGTTATAGCGTTCATATACCTTGCAGTGCGCGTGTTTTATCACGATGTTTTCCTACATCGTAAGAGCGTTGCATTGCTTACATAGGCTCTGAAAAATATTTAATGAAAATTACATGTAAATCTCTTAAAAAGTATTCGCTGAAGTTTAAATACAGAAACAACAATTAATTATAACTATGGTTTCTTGTTTATCCGGTTTTGGTAAAATAATACAAATCGTTTTTACGTAGCAAAATACATGGAACTTTATTCGGTGCACATTATATTTGTCACGATACTACTTAAATGTAATGACCTTATATATTTTAATACTTACGTTGTCATGCGCAATAAATTGTAAACTTTATTAGTTAACGATAACCGTATCAAAATCGTTTTGTCAAGAAAAATATAAATAAATCCTTGTTCAATTAATAGTCAATTTATTTTAAGCAAATGTACACAGAGCATGAAAAAGAAGACAGGGACATCCCTGTCTTATTTTTCATGCTCTGTGCTATGTAGCAGGACCGATTGCTGATGAGGTCTGCAAGCCCTAAAATACAATAACAGTTACGAATGGTAAAGCATAGCGTAGGTAGAACTCCAACAAGGTGGATCGACGATCTGGTGAAGACAGTGGACCCATATTGGCTGAGGAAGGCACAATACCGTCGTGACGCCCCTTCCGGCCTATGTTCAGCAGCGTGTGTCAGAGAGCTGACGTGATAAACAATCATAAGCCTTGGCAGGTGGGTTGGCGATCGCAGTAGTGTTGTTGTTGTGGTTTAACTCACAGAGAGCACAGCTGCCCGTCCTCTGGAGGGTTCCCTCGGCCGCCTCTTAAGACCCCCACGACAAGAAAAGTTGAGCTGGGGTGGTGACACATGTATTATATTCGATGTCAAAACACGTTTGATAAACGTTATACTTGTGTAATTGTATTTGAGCTTATTTTTATAAGAAACTTGCTGAAAGAATTATAATTTACGCAGTTTGCTTGCGCAGTTTTGATATGACCAGTGAGCTGGACAAGGGAGATTGTAGAAAGATACCTATCTCGATACAATATCACTAATTTTTAAGCTTTATGAGTGCATTTCCTGGCATGCAGACATTCGATTACACAAAATTACGAATGCTTGTGATTTCTTTAGTCGTGGGTACCGATGTACTTACATCGCATAATTAAAGTTCAGGGTATATACCTATTTCCTCTTCCAAAAATATATGTTTGTATTACAAAAATCACTTTTGTGATATTCGGTGCATAAAAACAATATAAATGAATGACACTGTGCTATGTTACTCTATTTCTGCTAATTCGCGGCCTTCACGGTCACTGTTAGCTATGTAGGGTAAGTGATGCTCTAGGAAGTCGCTGAGAACAGGAAGGCTAGAACGAACATGGCCCTTTGTAACACTGGGGTACATGGGACTTTTAAGTAAGAGTAGATAAGCACATATGTAGCGTGATATGTGTCTCTGCACAACAGCTTTAAATAAAAAAGAACAGACTTCCACTAGTAAAACTCTAAGTCTTTTGTAGTTTTCTCACGGATGCCATTAGAGGAACTAAACTAAATTTTAATGGGACGAAACGGGAAGCATCGAATATCAAACAAAACAAAATCATCTAGATCAGTTCACCCAGTCAACAGTTATGAGTTAAAAAAACATTAAACATAATACAGAATGAGAAATAATAATTGAGAACCTCCTCCTTTTTCAAAGTAGGTACTTTACAACCGATCTATGGCACCATGTAGTATGGAAGTTGACTTAGTTACTAATATATATGTACATGTTTTCCGCCCCTGCACAGGTTGTTTTTTTGTAAGCACGGAAATTAATTCTATTGCATCACTATGTTCAGGTGCACGGATCGAACCAACCAACTCTTAGTCGCCTAGCCGATAGCCGTTAAGCTCGTGTTGTTATCCAATAAAATTCCGCACGGAGATTAGCAATTTGTACCGTAACATTGAAAAAAATCGAAATGCATCGAAATATTAGCGTGCAACCATGTTTTTATAGAATTAACATAATTTCAAACCAAAGTTTCAAATTACAAGATCGATTAGACCTAAACTCGGTTGTGTCAAATTGTGGCAATTACAAGCAATAAGTTGTACTTTATCAACCTACTGCTTTTGATTTGAAACGATACTTATTGTCTATGTTGTTTAATAGATTTTGTAGGTCAAGTAATGTCGGCAATGATTTAACTTGTTATCAAGTCTTGCCGAGTGACACGTGAAGTGACTGTGAAGGATTTATGTTCCGAACTTGAATTTCGTTATATTATTATTTGGAAATAGTGTTTACGAGATACAGAAGCCGGAAGTGATCTAACCTCCGGATGCCAGTCGGTTTATCGTGCGAAGAACAATCTGATAACAACGTGTTTACATATGCTATTGATAGAGTAAATACTCGGATCTGTTTTTCATTTAGATATTATACGATAACAATGATGAAATGAATTAACTAACCAAGATACATTTTTCAATTTAAACTAAAAATTAAGTGACATAAAAATGTATATATCTCTCTTTCGCACTTCAACATTGAAAATTGGGGCGTAAATGAACAAATTGTTTGCGTACTGGTGATAAAAGATTCCATTAAAAATCCAACATGTCCATTTATAAGAACCAAAATCCTTGTCGATAGCGGAGGAATGAAGAAACTCCCGATCACAAACGCCGCTACGATTAAAAGATTCTTAGTTAAATAAAATAAATCTTTATTTTAATAACTAGAATGCTTAATAATCTCCACAGCTTTTTATCATTTGGCAAGTCATTGCTTGAGTAGAAATAAGTTCATATGAAGCATCTTCGTCCTTGACCGGGTTCAGCAGAGAGCCGTAATATGCAAGGTGGAGAAGAGAGAGAAGGCAATGACAACTACCCGTAAAAAAAACAAAGTAGCGATACACATGAGAATATTGTGACGGACTTAAAAATATCTTACAAGCAATCTCGCGGGCTCTCTAAATTGTTAGCCTAGTCTTCTCGTAAGCTCGTTTCCCGTTCAGCGTCTGCTACTCAATCTCAGCGTGGCCAACAGATATTACTTGTTACTCTTGTAAGATTTAGTGCAATCATATCTTATTTAATTAAGACTTTTGTGGGGAGTGAGAACACATTAGAATAAAATGTCAGTTAGATCTGTTCCGCAAACGTGTGTTAAAACAGCCGATATCTTAACAGAACACACTTGCAGTAACAGCTAAAATGAAACACATTAAAACACAGTTTCGCACATAATAAATCTTGCGATTTCACACCAGCACAGGTCGCTCGACCGTGACGCCTCCGCTGTATGGCGCTGCGCAGGCGCAGTTAATACGAGTTTTTTATCAAACCGGTGACCATTGATCATGTTATTGTGATGGCTTAATATACCAGGATTATTGGGTGAGATATTATTTTGAGTTATCTCGTGGCAAAGGTCACTGAAGCCCTGTATAAAACCAAAAACGTCGTCTGCAAATAGAACCAAGATGATTCCGTTTCCGGTTAATACATTTAAAACATGAATATAAAAGTAATAAAAAAATGCCAACCTCTTTTATACATTCATTACCGAACAGAATTAAACCAAGGTAAAGTAATTTAGTAAGTGCAAGTTCCGATTATTGAAATTTGCTTTGCAAATACCTACATTTCAGCAAGCATATTTAGCCCAACTTGATTGGTAGTGAGCTCATCGCCGTTTTATTAATCACAATACTTTTATTGATATTTGACTTCTGTCTTACATGTCTTTACTGTTCTGTGCTCTTCGAGACATATTGCCATATATTTTCAACGGTGTGAATTCGAAGGTAGGAGGAACACATTTATCAAAAGAACACTCAAATGTATATTGACACTTTATTATTTAAAAAAAAAACAATTTTAGATATCGTAGTGTCTCCCTTGCGGACGTAAAAAAAATTACGTGACATGGATGAATAAATAAGGTGACCATCAACAGTTTAATTACGACACGTTATCATAGTTATTTTTTTGTTGAGAGATTGACAAGACCCGTTATTAGGAACAATGGTTACTTAATTTCAGTTTTCCGGAACTTAATAACTTTATAATATAAATAACACACAATAGTGCAACAATAAAGCACTTCGATTTATACCAATTTCCCTATACATTCAAGCAACACACGTTTCGTTTCAATTCGTCTCACCACTTATTCTGAGAGAAAAAATTACATAGCTGTCACAATTTTATGTCGTATTTTATCGCTAAGTTATTGCATAGATACGTAGGTGTATTTATGGATTGTGATACGAGTACGTAGTAATATTTCTTAAAACAAACACTAACTTGATCGTCGCTCATGCGTTGATGTCTTTTATATAGAAACGGTGTTGTTTTGAAGAAGATACTACGGACTACGGTTCGTAGTCGATTGTCAAATACCATCATAAAAACGGACAAACGACTATCTACTACGGAAATTCATGTAGACAAATTTACAGGATGGAGCCTGCAACAGGCGAAAAAAATTGAAAGTATAACATTTAAGTTACCACTATTCATATGGCAATAGTTCAAAAGCGATTTAAAAAGAAGGGTCTTCTCTAACAAGTTTTACCACATAAGCACGTTTCTTTCTTTATAAAGCGCTCTTCATTGACATTCATTTGACATCTACCTATCCCTTTGTCATTAAATAAATAAATATGCCCGGGACATTTTTACACACGGTCACCTGACCCCAAACTAGGATATCCTGTACTATAGGTGCCAGAGACTGATATGCTTACATAAATACTATTAAATACATATAAAGATAAATAAAATAAAATAATAATAAAAGTAGTGAAGTGTATTTTTAACCGACTTCAAAAAAGGAGGAGGTTCTCAATTCGTCTGTAATTTTTTTACCTCAGAACATTCGCCTGGGTGAACCGATTTGGATGTTTATTATTTATTTGAAAGGTGGTGTTTCCCGTTTAGTCCCATATAAATTTGGTTCAGTTCCGACAATACCATCCATGAGAAAACCACATATATGTCAAATTTTACTGGTTAAAGTCGGTTCTTTTTTCTTTAAGTTTTACGGGAGATCGCTTTATTTTTTACGGGAGATCGCGATAACCACGCCTATTAGTTACATTGATCACAGGTTAACTTTAAACTCAATTTACTCCGAAACGCACTTTGAAGTAACCGGATCATCATACTAACTCAAGAGGGTCGTCATAATCAAAATTCAGAGTGACATCGCGCGGAACAGCCAGTCATAGATTATAGCGAGTGCTAATTCGCCAAATACAAGTGAGGAAGCGATTAGTATACTTTAATATTAATTATTCTTCGCAAAACACATTAATGGCGTAATAAAACTAATATGTTCGAGCTATAAATTCATGTTTCTCCATTAGGCCAGTAATAAGTAGGTGCGAGTTGCACTCAATTATAGAGTAATTAGCGTTCAATTGAATAGTTCACATGTCTCGGTCGCACTTGTGGAAACACATTGCTATCGATGTAATTTTACGTATTTAATTGAGGTGGCACGTTTGAAATTATTAGTTATGTTACCTACACTAATTATAGATTATCAATATATAAAAAAAACTAGTGGACGCTTCGCGATTTAATTCGCATAGTTTTACTAGTTCATACAAACTATTATACCCTTTATATAGTGACGCGTCCCACAGGACACAGATAAAAAGTAGCCTATCGACTAATGGCAATACGTCCTATCTAAACCGCCAGTATGATACGAGTTTGATTAGTATTACTATGTCAAATAGTACTTTTTGTTTTAAAAATTGCATGAACTTTTAAGATAAGATAGGACCTGTTGCTAGTTCAAAGTCGCTATGTCCTTTTTCAGGCTCTAAACTATCTGCATACCGACACAGCTGAAAACGACACAGAGTTACTTTCGCATTTATAATATAAGTATGGATTAATGCCACTTTTCGTTGTAATCTTATAGCTTAAGAGGGCTCACCTATACAAACCAAATGTTTAGGCTTTGATCGTTATATTTAGTAGATGGTTTATGTGAAGTTGCACAGAATCGGTCGAGCGCTTCTTCATTTATCACATTTTTTGTAACAAATGAATTCAATGCGTAGCGAAGCACGTACCGGACCGCTAGTAATGTACAATAATAGGGAAGTACCCAATTTGAATCCGTACATTATTTGATTTTAGTATCGTTATTGATACATATCTTTATGAGTATACATCTGCGTATGGAAGTAACACATTTATGAGACATGTTAATTTAATAAAATGCAATACCTTTTTTCACCACTTGTAACGTTGTATGCAATACTCTTAGTGACTAGTGAACGCTTTTCATGAAAAACAAAGCGGCTTAGGTACTTCCTTAGCAAATATTGGGTCGGCCTAAGTCTACTACACACTGGTAGTTGCATTGCTCTGGCATAGTAGCGACAAATGATGAGCATTGCTGATTTCCTTACTTTCATTTCACTGTTGTCTGTAGTAAAACAGCGATGAGCGATGCAACTACAAGAATGTAGCAGACTTGCCCCCTGTTTGAGACTGTGGAAGTAATAGAGAGAGCTAGATTCGATTCGACTCGACGCCAAACTGGCTCATGTACGATTGTGAGGCCTAGAACACCGTATTTACTTGGTACTTTGTATCTCTTATCTAATTTGTACTTTCAGTATTGATGGACAAACAATTACACCAATATCTCTTTATTGGTAACATAAGTGAAGTTGATCATGGAAATCATTGGGTGAGGCCCGCGTCCAGCAGTGGACGTCATGTGGCTGATGATGATGATGATGAAGTGAAATTGTCCATATAAAATACTATACCTCAATCCTACTAATATTATAAATGCGAAAGTTTGGATGGATGTTTGTCCTTCTTTCACACAGATAGTACTGGACGGATTTTGATGACAGTATTGTAGCTTATAAACTAGAATAACATATAGGATATAAAGTATTTTGGTAAAACAACGTTTGCCAGGTCAGCTAGTAATATATAGTTAAGTATAATTCTATGTAAATCTGTCAGTGAAAGTCATCCAGAATATAAAACAGCCATACCAGGTTGTCGGAAGGAACCAGCGCAAATTACTTTTAACCAACAGTTTAACTCCACACATGGTCAAGATCCATTTCGTGTGTTACATCCTCAATATGGCATTTATTTAGTACCTACGGTCACAGTGCATCAGAACCTCACCTTGAAAGGCAGAACCACGTTTCAATACATAACGTACGTGACATTGGATCATTTTATTATCTTCTCATGTATTTATAATCCCCACAAGTACAATTCACATTAAATAAAGGGGCATTCTCGATACAGCAGCGTGGATTTCAGCCGCTTAAAGGCCGTACACTCAAATATCACATAAAAAGAATCCTTCTGTCCTATAAATGGTCTTGGGACACGGTATAATGGGGCCGGCGTGTGGGCTGCTATTCGAAACAACACGCAATTACATTTCAACACTCATCTATAAAATTTCATTGCCACGAATGATTTGTTCGATATGAGATATTTATCACAGACAAATCACATCCGATCTAAATGGATAGCTTTCAATCAATATTGGTAGTTAAACTCTTCTAGATGATTGGGATTGATCACTTGTTTTTTGTGTGTAGGGCGGGTGGCGGTGGCGTCAGTGATAAGTTACATTCACACTAAACAGAGCGTACTGCAGCGCATTTTATAGTACTGAATGATAAATTCATCTATTTCTAAAGGAAATAAAGTTCATATTCACTTGCGCAGAACAGTTCCGTGACATGAGACACTATTTCAACTTCATTAACTTTATAGACGTCGTCAATTTCCGTTAAACAAAAAGTTTTTGAAGTGTAAAATTTGAACATTATAATCTGACGGGCTACGTTGCGTTCTGTGTGAACCGTCCCTTACGCGAGGAGCCCTTTGCCACGGTAACAATAACTAATGCCTTTATAAAGCATTGTATCAAATTGATTAGTTTGGATACAATTTATAGAAGGTAGGTAATCGCCGTGAGATGTTATTGGTAATGGAAACCTCGCACTTACAATTAAGTTAAGTGTTTGAAGTTGTTTGTGACGTTAATGTAACTACGAGTCCATCAAAGAACAAAGCAAAGAACTTTTCATGGGCGAGGGTCATTTATCTACCAAATACTTACACCTATAATATTTACTTATTTTTATTTTCAATTTCAACAATGTTCTTTTTATAGGATAGAATAATATTTTTATTGTAGGATAAGGAATTGTGTGTTATTAGGATGTTGTGGTTGGAAAGAAGATGTGACTAGTTCTTCTTTCAAAGATCAAACGGGCATAGAGGAGAAGAGGATGGATGCGTCGAGTAGGTGATAGTAGGTATATGTAGACACCATCCTAGAAGGACCACATTTACCAGTTTGATGATATTCAGACGGAAAAGTAGGTACTCGGAATCGGCGAGTATAAAGGAAAAAAATGCGTGGGTAATTCCCAGTATATACTGAAAATTAAAAGCTTACAAAACAATTAGAGGTATGAGCGTCTGTAGTCCAGTCGGATACTTGATTTGCAATCCGGAATTCGCGGGTTCGAGTCTGGCTACTGGACGTGTACGTGTACGAATGGGACTATTTTTCAGAGCCTATGTACGTAACGCAACGTACAGTACGTTGAAGGGCATCGTGATAAAACCTGTACACCACAACGTGTGAACCTTATCACGGCGATGGGCTCACAGGGTCAGTAGATTTAGGTATTTATACAGTTTTTTTTTTACAGTAGACACCCAAAATTATTCTCCAAAAGTCTTGTTTTAATTCCATTATTACATATGGTATCAAGCGCCGATGCTCGGGTAGCATATTGATGAGCCGATACAAACAGTAGGTCACACTAAATCAATTTCAGCAGATAGGTACCTACAACTAAACACCACTACAACATAAATTAGTATACTATGTTGTGCCTACTATACCGACTAAATGCATAATTACATGCAAATAACGTTTACTTGAGCAAATAGAGTGTTAATAATAGTTTCTTAAAGTGCCCTGGAAATTTATTATTTTAATACGCGAAACAGCGAATTCATATTTATAGGGAAATTATTTGCAGCCTTCGGAACCGCACGACATTTGGATGGGGCAGTAGATGGCCTCGATTTTGACGGTGTTTCACTTTTATTGAAATATAACCAAACTATTACTTAGTTTAGATAAACCACAATTTGTCATAAGGCTTAAGCTTTCTAGACTGAGGTCAAAGCAATTTACAAAATGTCTAAATTTCGTTTCGTGAGAATTATGAACGAAGTTTGTAACAAACAAATAACAATTTCTAAATAACAATACATAACTAAATATAGTCAATAACTTCACAATAAATAACTGAAATAATACCAAATATGAGTGATGACCAAAAACGTTTAACGTATCATAAATCTTTTTAATTGATTTGTCAATGTTATCTATTCTGAAAATATATCGCTCATAAAAATCTCACACAACCTTATTAGCATTATCTTTCCGCTGTTGTCAGCAACTGCTTGTCGTTGTTCCGAATAATACTTGTTCAACTTCACAAACACTAATTAATGGAACTACGTATAGAAGCAGGCACATACATTTTCCTCGGGCGTTTTCAACATTTCCCGTTACAACTTCTTTTGCCTCTGTAGTAACACTAAACCACAAATATTCATGCTATAGTCAGCTTACCCTCAAGTTTCGTCATCCGTATGGTATGCGTTTATGTACTGTTTCTCTTAAGTCCCCGAGCGTTACCTTGCCTCATCGGAATATTAACATTGACCGATCGATTCTTTTTTTTTTACTCACAAGAAGTAAAAAACATTAAAGTACATTACAGTCACTTAAAATGAACGGAATTAAAAGAAAAATATCTATATTCGATAATTTTCGCACAAATTTCTTTAACGGAAAATACTGAATCGTCTTCTCTAGTCAAGTGTAGGTATCGTAGTGTATGAATGAAAGCACTTTTGCCAATGAGTTTAGCACCATATTCGCGGCGGCTGGCGTGCGCAGGCGCGGCGGCGGCGGCGGCGGCGGCGCGAGCGGCGCGCGCGACGCCGGCGTCACTACGCGCCCAACTATATAAACACGCTCCCGCCCTCATTTCAGCCAGACGCAAGTTGCACCTCGAACATAGCGAGTCCTGGAAGACATAATCTTCCAGTAGCGCTATAAAAATATACATTCACTTTTTTTCCAATAACTAATCTAGTTCAAACTTTTTCCTTCTTTCTTCACTTCTGTGATCAAATTCGAAATCAAAATGAAAGTTATGGTGAGTACCCAAGTATAAAGAATTGTGTTAATATTATAAGAACAAAATATGTGTTTTAAGGCTTAGTAATAGTTATTTCACAAGTTCTTCAAATAAGAAGTGCATGCAAGCATAAACAGTAGAAATAAAAACATCAAATGATCAATTAGTTGTAGATTTACAACTGTCAGTGTGATGTATCGTATATCACTTATGCTAATGCAGGTGGTCGGCTACAGCTGCCACACTGCACTGCTTTACAAACAGAATAACTTAATTTATTGTTGTCGATATGTACGCGACTGGTTCTATTTGTAGTGCACAGTTGGCCAAGTCTAACCTCTGCACTTACTGAATCAGGTACTAACAATGGATTGCATGTTTATTGAATTTCATAAGTTAAATAGATCAACTTATTGTTACACAGCGAAGAGCGTTTATCTATAATCTCTTTTTATAATGTTAAGTTAAGATGGGCTTGTGTTGAAATTTGGATAAAATTTTAATGTCGATGCCTGCAACCCCTAACTGCTGAATGAAACTCTAAATGCTATAAATTTGAACACTCAACTATTGCATAATTATTATGATAAATTGTATCTTTATAAATAGAACAATGAACTTAACATTGTTTTCATCACATAATAATATATAAAGAACTAAGCAATCAATGTGCATTTCTTCGTAAAAAAAATTTACATGGTGACTTCCAATCTCACCTTCAAAATCCTTAGGGAAATGGGAAAGTCTTCCATGTTGTCATTGTAAAACACATTTGACAATAACTTAATTAAGGAAACCAAAAAAAGTAGAGTCACTTAAAAACTTGATTTAAATTAAGTTCCCTCGCATTTTACCATCTTTGGTGATTCTAAGCTATTCTGTCCAAGTTGTGTAAATCAGGACACAAATCTTTGTGTTCTCCGCGAAACCCAGAATAATACTGGAAGACTTCTGAAATTGAGCTTCCGAATAGCCACATTACGTGTGATTCACCAAACTTTTGGTTAAATACAGGAAACAACGCAGATTATCGTATCGTATCGGGCTAAAAAGTTAAAGCTTTAAAATGAAACAAAGTTCATTATTTTACAGCGTCAAACATCAGTGAGCTTACAATGCTCTTTTCACCACAAATTTCCTTTGGCAAAAAATGATTACCCCTTAAAGATAATATCTGAATAATAGTTTATACCTTTGTTTTAACATCAATACTATTACGCGCCTCTATAAGGCATAGATATCTTATTAGTTCACCATTGTGCCGGATCGCAATCAAAACGAGAGCCGCTAAATATTGTTACTCGAAATGACCTATTGTCCATTGCAAAGCCAATGTCATTCCTGTAGCATTGACATAAGGAACATAGTTGCACGACAAGCTTGTACATTATTTTGTGCATACTACATTAACGTTATTTGATAAGTCTGTGGAAGCGTGATAGAATTTCAATCAGCTGACCTCGCGCTGTGTCTTGGCTCATTAATGAAATATTCGTTGCGAGCAATACATACCTGCAAAACTTGTACTTTAACACAAGAGACGCATGTGCCTGAAATATTTTTCAGTTTTACGATATCTTGCGTAGCAACTCTACTCCAGTTTGTCAATGGTTGGATTACGTATAACGCAATGGAATAATAGACGTGACTGTATTACAAAAATGTGCTGTTCAAACTCTAACAGAAATTTGGTTATACCACCGTCACCAAACTTTTGGTTAAACACCGGATGACCGTTTCGATTTCGGTCGAATTACTTTTAACATTCAATATACCATTATCAAATATCTTTTCTCATTTTTTTTGCCTAAAATGTTTAAATATCAGGACCAATTATTTTTTTTAAATACCTAGGTAAAATATAATCGGTACATTCGGAAGAAAATAATTTCTCTCAAACTACGTGTTATATAAAATGGGTTAGTAAGTATGTCAAAAAATTCAAATCTATCAGAAATGTTTAAGTAGGTATCAATACAGTTACATAAAGATGTCATCTAGAGCCCTTTAGTTATGTAATTCCTATTGGAAGCAGTTCTTCAAGCCGGGTCACGCAACCTGTCCATGCACTTGTTTCATTGTGTTACAGAAAGATTTATATCATTATAGAGCTAAGAATTGCCTGAACCTTAAACATAATACGTTTTGTAGCGTCGCACAGCTCACAGTAGTATTATGCTGACGAACTTATGAAGGCCGTCACAGTAGCAGTTTGAACGTTTGTCTATTATTTTCATCATACTTAGTTATCAACAATCAAATTATGCATCGCTTTGCAATATGTTGCACGGGTTGCAGCTTTTTTTTTTGCAACTATGTAGAGCAGAAACAGGATTTCTGATAAAATAGCTCACTGTAACTAGGTACTTTATTTACTCGGAAATCACCTCTACTTTTCACAAATTAGTATTCAGTACATTGACGAAATCGCCATTATATTTAATTTTACACATTCTATATGAATTAACTATAACTAATATTTGTGAAAGAGATATTTTTAGCCACAATTTTGTTTTTGACACGCGGTGCATTCGCTAAGCAATAAAAGAGGTATTGATGCAATAGAAGAAATAATTACATCCTTTCCAACCCAGAATAAATCTTTTAGAACGAATCATTAGTGTTCACCAACTCTGTACAATTAAGCTAAATTATCTAAAGAAAGATAATCGCTTCGGTTTAAATTACTATGCTCCACACTAAGCGGCACCTATTAATAACTATCAATATGCGGATACAATGAGATTGTGTGCAATAAATGTAGTCAGAATCAATAGTTAATGTCCAATCAACAGGTATATATTGTAAGTACCTCTCGCTAGATCTATTGCGCGTGCGCCATATTTCTTTTTAGATCAGTCCAAGGGAACTACAAGTTAAACAGCGTTTACCGCGATATAATCAAGCATATTACTCATAATTCACGTAATGTTTAGCTAAATGTTAATTTATAGAGACTGGTTAGATAAAGCCAAGTTTTTGTGGTTCGGCAACTAAATCACGAAGCAAATAACTATGCTGGGACCCACTGATTGACACTTTGATATATTTACATAGATTTTGCAGAGTATTTATGTTCACCAAATAGTCTATTTATCCGATTTCCTGTACTGAAGATAATATTTGTTACCGCTGTTCTCGATTCTAGAAATTCGCTAATCGACATTCGTGGTTATAGGTACTCGTAAAATGCTTATTGAACTGCAGTTATTACTTTAATTGTTGATCGACATTAATAGGTATTTAAGAGGAGCTTGACAGTATTTGAAATATTATTATTAAAACCTTCCTTGTTTCCGTACTCCGCTAAAATTAAGTACAGGCACGAATAGTTTCCACTTACCCACCGCTTACTCTGATGTTAATTGGTGCAAGTTTCCATTTTCAGAGCGTTATGTATTATATTAAATTGACAAAGAATGCCACTGAAGCTATAGGTCAAGCCTAGTGTCCTGTATCGAGTTGCAAACACTCCACATTTACCGGCACAATGTCAACCAGGTAGGTGGTGGCCGCACCGCAACCACCTACCCACCTCGCGCTCTCTAACTTCAACGGCATAAGACCTAGTTTACTTTACCATTGTTCTAATTGAGTTAGCTGCACGATCAGCTTGTTCCTTAATATTTATCATGACTAGTGACGGGGCTGTCGTATCAACTATCGATTATTATTATGCGACGACATTTCCCGTACCTCCCGTGAACTCTGAAGTTAGGTCACGATCGTTTCGACAATTTGACATTATTATGTCTTGTTTTGGTGTTGTAAATTTTAGGAAATGGAATAAAATGAGTATATCGATAGCAATAGGGCTTCCCTTAGCGTCGTCTGGTGAGACAGCGGCGGTCGGCGTCCGCTCACCAGCTCCTGCATTCCTCGCAGCAGTTAGAAGGGCGGCCCGAGCCCACGCGCTGCCCGCGGGACAGACCGCCGCCGTCGCCGACAATTACAATACGCCCACCGCAACGCACAGCCTAGGATTAGGGACAATTTAATGAACCGCACGACGCGTCGCCACCTCAACCCATTCGCGTTCAATTATTATTCCAGCTGAAATTATAGTGTGCGCTTTTCAACTAACACCACGGTAGCTCAAGAATAGCCCTTAGCGCTGCCACGCCCGTGACATTGCCGCGCTGAAAGTTACATTATATTATAACAAAGAGTCTAAAAAATAAGGTCACCACCGCTGGTTAACTGTTGTGCGACATTGCATCATCCTAAAGGCACTCGCTAGTTAATAAAATGCAAACAACTCGAGAAGGTCGGAGTACATTAAAAATTTCCTCCGCATTAATGCTGACATAAGCAATTACTCTGCACAGATAGCTGCAGGCATTGTAGTAACCGCCCGCTTAAAAACCAATATAGCTTGATGTATGGCGTTGCTATGTGTTTATCGTTTAACCATCGTTAAACAAAGGTGTCTGGAATTCAACTTTATTGATATTTAAGTCCGATGGAGTACTTAAGATCGTTCAAGCAGCAATAATCGTTTCCGCGTAGATTCCTTTCAGCAAAATGTCAACCTACCTACATACTTTTGGCGATCGAATTATTTTTCTTGCTATTATATATGCGGAAGTTAGGTTCACAGTAAAATGATCTACGTCCCCAATTAACATGGAACGTGATATTCAATGTCATAAATATATCGGTGACGGTAATTCGGGCGTCAACGGCCGTTGTTGCTTTATATTAAAAAAAACTCGCTCGAAAATCGTATAAAAGGAAAGTGTTTGTCAGAGCGAGGGTAACCAGTGCATGTGGGCAGGTCCGGAAGGCTGGCTTCCTGCTCCGCGACCTTGGGTCGGCCTTGAGGCCTTGAGGAGAGCACATTCACTTGGCACGGACGACCTGCGTGACCACGAACTGATACACATTTCATTCTCTCATAAGGGCTATTTATCTTGTAGTTACTTCATCAATCAGTCGGAATCGGAAGACTTGTACTTACCTACATAGCTTTTTATTTCTTGTTGATCTTATTCTGAGTGTGAATTTTAACGTGTAGTTTATTGTCATGCGGTTACTTCGTCGATATTGAGTTAAATTATTTTTAGTTACACTCTTAACTTCCGAGAATAATTCATTCAGTTCATTCTTTTGTCAATGTTACGGTTCGTTAGGTTTCGCTTACGCCCAGTGAGTGTTCGTTACATGTCTGATTTATATTTAAACACTATTGCATTAACTATACATAGGAACTTACGGATAAATATTTTAGTGATTCATAATCTTAGCCTTGGGTTCAAATAATATGTACCTATGCCGTTTTCAATATTGTTATACATTGTTTCGGAACATTTATTTACTATGTACCAACGTTACATATCTTACAGCAATGCGACATATCTATTATATATCGGCACTTGGACACTGAAACTTAGTTAGTTAATTAAAGTCTCTTAATTATAATTTTCACTTTATTAATACGTTAAAAACGAATCATAACTTAACGTTGACGTACAATACGTCAACCAACGCACTATCCACATTGTAGTACGACTTTGAATCGGTCTTGAATTGACAACTCGTTCAAGGAAAAACTTCAATGTAAGAATGCAGTGGGCTGTTGAATTCAGTTAATGATTGTATATTTCAATTATAGAGCAGAGCGGCTTAAAATGTATATCATTAGAGGTTAGGACGGTCAGCGCCGGTCCGCTGCGGCGGCGAAGGGTCGGGACCGTGACATCATTTCACACCACTCTTGGTGACTCGCATGCTGCACATTCCTACTTCTCTGCTACACGATACCTACCACAGAGTTTCTGTTTGAGAAATAGCCTAGTTTTCAGCTACTTTAACATGCACTTGGGATTCCAGTCCGGTAATGTACTAGACGTATACCAAATGTGTCAAGCTTTAAGCACGTTAAACACCGCATCGTAAAGGACGAAAATATCGTGAAGAAATCCTTACAGTATAAGGTGGGTGTATCCTATAATGATGACTGTGGGCTCACCACCCATCATGTTGAATATATGCGCAAGATGACTGGCAGAAGCTATAAATATGGGCTAAATAGGTTCCCTCGATTCTCTCTGATCTCTGACAAAGCATCCGTTACTCACGCTATACAATTTAAGACAATTATTCTATGCGTTAAATCTGTAGCTATTACAAATGCCCAACACGAAAATTGACATTTGACATGAATTATTATTGCAATGCAATGAGCGGCGCGTACATGTTGTTAAAGTGTAACATATTAGCAGTAAATTACCATTGCTATTTCGCACGTCAATTGCACTATTGAGGTTTTTACAGATATATTCTGCTTAGAATTTCCAATGAGGAGTGATACCTGCATACTGCACTAGTTTTACGAACAAGGGGCGTAATTTCATTGAAAGCAAGGATCTTAACCCTTTAAGATTCTCTAATTAAGTCACGTCAAGTTTGTTTTTAATTAATATTCTATCGCATTTTGTGACCCACACTATTTTTTTGCCAAAAACGACTAAAGACATACTAAGTAAAATGTTTGCCACAGCTGAACAAAGGACCAAAACTTTTGCAAACATCATGTAGTTACATAGTAGTAGACATTAAATAGGTAGTTTACTATAGCCGGCGCCTCGCATTTCAGCTTTAAGTAAATTTATTCTGTTGTTTAACGTATTTAATTACCTTCGCATAATATCTTATTAATTATTGTTAGAATATTGTTAGTGGGTCGTTAAGTGTCTTATTGAAATGCTAAGAGGCGATAAAGAACTCGGGCCCACGCCCGTCGACACTTACAGGGAATTAGCTAAATATTGACATGCCTCAATGTGCCATTAATATTACGCCACCAAACTGTACAGAGCATTATTTTGTGTCCGGATATTTTACTCCACATAAACCCCCTAACATCGTCATAGGCGCCAACACTTTATAATTAACTACATATCTGGGAAATCTTAACGCAATGTAAAATACACGTCTCGGGTCATTATCGTGAAATGGCGAAATAAGAACTTCCTCCGATCAGTTAATTTGAATCAATATAACGTATTATAGGGCTTCTCAGAAGCTAGTACCTTCGTTGGCGTTTCGTGTTATTTCGTATTGAATCTAACGAGTTCTGCAAGTTCTTAAATTAGAGCCGGCCGAGGGCGTTATGAAACCAGCGTCGGGCCAGCCGCAGCACAATATTGCCAACGTCCGTCACTATAAATATTACCGAGTTTAGTACAATCGGTTGAATATTCAATTACTTTTTTCATCAATAAAAACACTTACATATCCTTAGCTATTTTGTTAAGGAATCTGTTGTAAAATACAGGAATAACCACTTAACTGCAGGTGGCGTTATTATTATTCAAACCAAGATAGACCGAGACGTTGGCTTATCATGTTTAAGTAACACCAAAACTATATATCACGCTAAACTTAGGCAAGGCTTTTTGTGTAAACTAAAGTTGCCTAAGTAAGACAAGATACTATCTAGCATAATTCAAATTAAACGTTATTATTCTTGTTTTTCAGATCGTAGCTGCTTGTTTGGCGCTGGTGTCCGGAGCGCGCGCCTCCGGCTGGGCCGGGCCGCCCGCCAACATCGCTCTGTCGCAGGACGGACGCAACATCCTCGACACGCCCGAGGTGGCGGCCGCGCGCGCCGCTCACCTGGCCGCGCTTCAGCAGGCCGCGCAGTCCAACCCCAACCCCAACGACGACGGCTCCTACGACCCCCGCTGGGACAACGAGGAGTACTGGCAGCGCGCTGAGCAGCCCAAGTGGAACGCTGCTCCAGCCCCGCAACAGTGGAACGCTGCCCCCGCCCAACCCCAGTGGAACTCCGCTCCCGCTGCCCCCGCCTGGAACGCTGCCCCTGCCGCGCACGCATGGAATGCCGCCCCCGCCCCTGCCTGGAACGCCGCTCCCGCCCCCGCACCCGTTGCTGAGACCCCCGAAGTAGCCCAGGCCCGCGCCTCTCACCTCGCCGCCCTCGCCGCCGCCGCCAAGTCCTCTGCTCCCGCTCCCGCCCAGGGTCAATGGAATGCCGCCCCCGCCCACCAGCAATGGAACGCTGCCCCCGCACACCAACAGTGGAACGCTCCCCAGCCCCAGCAGTGGAGCGGTGCCCCCTCATGGCAGTCGGCTCCGTCACACCAGGCCGCCCAGATCAGGCTGTCGCACGACGGCTCGCAGGTGCTGGAGACCCCCGAGGTGGCGGCGGCGCGCGCCGCGCACTTGGCCGCGCACGCGCAGGCCGCACACGCCGCGCCCGCGCACCCCCAGCAGCAGCAGCACTGGTGAACACGACACTGCGCGGCCGCAATAACACCGAACACAGGCCGCACCCTTCCTTCGATCTCTCCTTCTTTTAGGACATTCTAAGTGCAAGTGCGTTAGCCTATTCTTTCCTCGTGGCTTTTTGTTACTTTTATAAAATTATTACCATTGAAGGAACATTTTGTAAATAATAATTATATGTATGCGAACTAAATGAATTATAATATGAAAAGGAAAAGATGTAATACTGCGTCATTTTATTTCGGAGTGCCCTTTATTTTGTAATTACATACCGAATTGCTGTAAATAGCTTGTTTGCGGTCCTTGAACCGCACCGTACTGCAAACACAATTTGTTGCACCATCAATTATACGAGAGACCAATACGAACTTGAAATAGACAAACATACAGGTAATTACACAGTCTAGTTGACTGATTGCTAACCTACTTCTCAAAAACAGTGACTTGAACCTCCTACTATTTGTCATTAGGGGACATACAATAAAAGTCATCAGTAGGTTCCTGCCAAAGACCTGCCCAATTACGCGGTTGACAGTAAGCACGAGCCGCTACTCGCTGCCAGTCAGCGCCGCGGACAATAAACATCGATCGACGACGTAATGAACGACCACCATCGAGCATTACTCACGTGATTCCCATCAAACCACTTATTTATCCTGCTTCACGTGGCAGACTCACTACACCCCTTAAATACTTACTTAATTTCGACGAGTGAAAAAATACAAAACATCTAAGTAATGTTTCCATAAATATCGTGATCAAGAAAACTGGTCACAGCAATATTGTAGGAAACCCTGATCTAGATGACGTAACGAACCGACAATTACAACTTAATGGTACAACGCCAATAACCATGTAATGTGAAAATTGCTATCAGAGACTGTATTTAAAGCGACTGAGTGACCAGACTCACGCACGTTTTGCATACACTTATCATAAAACAAATCTCAAGTAAGTCAACATAGAGTTACAAAAGAATAAGATCGCGGTAATTTCGTGTTGGAAAACTCGACGCCTATTAGGCAGATAAGGGTCAAGTGACAAATAACTGGAAAATGTATAATTTTGTATCGAAAGCCGGGGCGAAGGCGGTGCAAGGTCGATTTATTATTCTGTTGGTGCAATCAACCGATCGGTCAGCAAACAAAGCTGCCTGGAATTGGGTTGTCGGCGAGGATGCCCGTGACTCTGGCCATTTAGTACGTTGGGAGAGGTTCCATCGGGCGGGCGGTTAGCAATTATAATTAGTAAGGTAACAATGATTATACAACCCACTGATGGCGGTATAAGGGCGAGAAAACCTAACGAGGAGAAATTTCGAAAGGTAATGCCTACTAAAATATTGAGAAATTAAATTATAAAAATAATACTACGAAAACACATATTATGTATATTTTTTTTGGTAGGCTGGTTTAAGAGGACACGAAACGCGAGGGCATGGACATTGGCCACTGCATCTTTTTTCAGAGGCCACATTCAATATGATAGGACGAAAACATCTTGAGAAAACACATCCAGAGGCGGTGGTCTTGGGTATCCTAACCACCAATCCTACCAGGAGTGTTAAAGAACCTGCCTTTATTGAAAACTGGGTAATGATACTAAGTGCCTCACTTGCCCAGGTTTCAGACTTAAAGATGTGAGTATTTATTAATTTTTATCAACTTTTACTTATCAGCAAAACTATTGGAGTACACAAACGAATCCAGAGGCAGTGCCGTGGTACGTGTGGGACAAGTACCCTAAGAGGGGTGGGCGTAGCAGAAGTGAGGTAAGAATACACGACTCTACTGGTAGCCATGGCTTGCTAGTACGGTAGGGTAGTACTACTCTTTACTCTTTAGTTTTATCGAACTCGTGGCATCGCATTGTAACTACAAACTTTTAGACTTTTTACTAATTATTACACAATAGATAAGTCGATCTTTAAGTCGAATCAATCTGGTATAAAGGCTATAATTTATTTTAGTTTAAACGAAGGAAAAGAAGAAATGAAATAGACGATTGCTATGGAAGTTCTTCATAAACAAACAGTTGTTTTTCAGAACAGTTGATCGGCATGTAATTCATATTCCTTAAAATTGTAATTGACATTTTTTTTTTCTCTCCACTATAAAATTAATCATTCACGTTTCTCCATTTTCCGACAACAGGAGTCCTGTATGTTTATCATTTGCTATCTATCTTTGTTATCTAACTACGACTAAGTGGGAGGGGATTCTACTTACTAGTTCATCTCAATATAACGAATGAACTCGAATAATATAACAATCATATCTCCAAAGACTCCGTAAAGTGCCACATCAGGGATTTTGATGCATCGACCCAATAGTATTTTGTTCAATCATTTTTTAAGCAAACGCGCACTGACATGATATTAAATGTTTAAAACGGGTATTATATCGCGAAGATCGTCGGTCAAACATCGGGCAAACAACGAAATTAAGCTGAATGCTTATCTTTGGTTAATCCTAGCAGTATTTTGTTATTCGAGAAAACGACATTTAATTTCAAATAGGGGGCGCTTCAGACGTCAAGTTATTAAAATTCCTCGTATAATTCACATCTACTTGGTAATGACCACTCCTCTTTCAGGAGCGGCCTTCGCAATGCTTCGACATGATTCTGGAGGACATCCAGCCACGCAAGGAGGTGCGGGAGTACCTCCTAACCTCCACGCTTCACGGCTTGCGCTACATCGGAGACGGCAAGCTCACCTGGTTCGAGAGGTTCGATCACCTATCTTTCAGAAAAGTTATATTATGTAACTATATTCACATGTCTACATATGTAATTCATTTATAAATTCTTCATGATCATCATGCCAGCTTACTAACGTCAGTGGGCATAGGCCCGCCAAAGGCGCGCGTTCCTTAGTTTATCGTACATAATTAAGTAACCTTGAATTATGAGTGGTATTATCTTATTACCATTACAACATAATTAATACATCCTTTTCGTAAAGAACTGAATAGCTGTTTAGCCCTAGGAGTCAACATTCGTTTTTGATTTAATTTATGTTTTCTTAGGAAATGAAGTACACCTATTCAGGTTATATATTTTAAATACGTATCTACATTGTACGACGCACGCAAATATAAAGCCGGTCAAATTATTGATGTTGTTACTAGGTAATTGCTAAACAATTATTAGATACATTGGAAAACATATCTTAAAGTGCAGAGAATCAAAGTTCAGAGACCAACGATCAATATTGTAATTAATAAACTGTAGGTGTTGAATTACTTTACAGTCCAACAGTATACTTAAAACCCTCGCCTTAATTTTGCCGACATAGATAACATAGGCTTAGCTACAATAAACTCGACTCAGTACAACGAACTATCAAAGTATACCGGCCCTTTATAACTTATCCACTTGGTACTTACAAAGTGCCAAGCAAATACTGCTGTTATTGCAACAAAATATCGGGAACATTTAAAACGATCCGGTGATACAGTAGTCTCTAATTACGATGACGATAGGTGTCCGCTGCGCCAGACGGCCGCTTGTAGATCGAGGGATAAGCCCTGACAGATATTGCCCTGTCCTGTCAGCGATAAACTATTCTATTAATCAGACTACAGAAACGACACAGCGAGCAGGATGCAGGCCGCCAAGACATGCCCAACGTTTATGAAAGACAACACAATGAATGCAAAAAGCATTCTTACTCAGTTTTGTAACAGTTCCAACTCTATCAGTCAACATTGGGATGTCGAAGATGGTAATTTGCATGCAAATTCTTGATCGAGTTAACTTTATCTGATTCTCACTAAAATATAGATTAATAATTTATTAGGAGGTAACATACAAGTACAAATGGATTAGAAAAAAAATGACAGGTACCTACTTTAATAAGGTAAGTATGTTGTATTTATTAAGCTTATTTGAATGCCAAAGCCATTTAGGTTAATGCGAGAAACGTATAAGATAGAAATCGGGGGATAAACGACAAATGTCGCTGGAGGCGGCGAGAAAATATCGTGCAATGATGTCTCCGGGCGTTTAAGCTGGTAACCTCCTGTCACTAACACTTTGACTTCCCTGTGATTAAACTATGCTTCGAAGTCGATAAATGCCTGCGCACCCACTTGTCAGGAGGATATCTTGCAGGCATTAAACAAGCATTGTTTAATTTACACAAATGCTAACGCACTGAATTAAATTACAACCTATAAAAAGGGAAAGCTACGTTTATTACAATGCCTTTTTATAAGTGAGATGGATACAAAAAAGCGTATAATATCATTATGTATTATATATTATAATACATAATCATTATGTAAGTATTATAGTATTCAGTGCCTATATTAAAACTCGACAACAACTTGAAATATTGTTCTTTATTCAAAACTTGCGATGCGAGATGATCAGGATTTAAGACAGTTTTTAGTTATTTTCTTTAGCTTTAGTCATATTACTTTTTAATAGTAGGTTCGTTCTAACGTAAAATAAGTAGTATACGTAAATTGTAGACATTACACTGACCAGTAAGGATGAAAACAAAAAGTCCGTGAATGGTTTCCCATTTTTCTGCAGGAAAAGTGATCAAAACTGATAAGTACACCACGTGTCAAATCCTATTGTATGCCCCACTTTGCGCATTTGGAACAGATTTTTTTGGCTGACGGCATTCTGCTGCTCGCTGGTGTGCGCCACGTTCTTCATACTGAACATCTACGATAAGTGGCAGTCATCTCCAATGATAGTGAGCATCAACCCTCGGAACCTGGTGCTGCAGAATCTGCCGTTCCCGGCCGTCACCGTGTGCAACGTCAACCAGGCCAAGAAGTCTGTCGCACTGCGGTACAAAGAATCAGGGTAAGTAAGTAGAGAATCCTAGAATAATCTGGTATCTGGTGTAGTGCATTTCTTAGTAAACCAAGATAAAAATAATTATTTATCCCGAATTTCATACGGGAATGGGATGGGCGGGGTGTTGTGTTGTGTAGTGAATTATATAACCCAAATACATTAATGGTTCATCCTTTCCATCTATTATTATTAATTCTTACGATATTTTTAAAGAAAAATAACGACTTGAACCAGTAGTCCCATACGATTGTTTGAAGTTCCTCTCGATTTACCAGGTTTGCTATTGTCAAACCCTGATTTCCTTATCATGAAACCACCTAGGAAATCTCTATATTAAAATCGGTTCATAATCGACGGAGTTACCCGCGAGCAAATAAAAAAATACAAGCATTACGATCGACATAGACTGCTTCTTTGAAGTCGCTTAAAATAAGTTCTTATCACTAACTTGGTACAGTAGGCAGATGTAATTTCTAAAAACTTCTTATCTCACAACATGATGTGTATACAATATATTGTTCCTAACATACTTTTTTGGTCATTCACTTGTAGTAAATTTGTATACAGGGGTACCTAATATTAAACTCGAACACGCTGTATCTTTATGTCATTTATCCAAATATGTATAAGTGAAATTAAAGCATAGGTACCTACAGATCCACAAATTTTCCCTAGTGTTGTCCTCCACACTTTCAAAAAAACCGGCCAAAAGCGAGTCGGACTCGCCAATGAAGGGTTCCGTAGCAGCACTAGCAGCAGGTAGGTAACATAGTAATATACAAGTTTTTGTAGTTCGTTGTAAGTTTGATCGACGTGTTATCTACTAAATTAGGTATGAAATTTGATTTATGACGTTTAAAATCAGAAATACGGCTAGATCTCATTCAAACCAATTTTCGTTAGTATTTTTTTCAGTTTTATCATGCCCATATTTTTGAAGTTACGCACAGTTTACCATAATGTAGCTCTTATAGTTTCGGAATAAACTGGCTGTGACATACGGACGGATGGACGGACCGGGTTCCGTTTTTGCCATTTTTCTTCGGAACCCTAACAAGTCCGGGGTCCACTTACTTAGGGTCTATATACTTACCTTCAGCATGAATCGAGTGTTTAAAATATGTTTCTTACGTAGAAAATTTTTTTTAGGAGCAATTTAGACAAGAAGCTGTTGCAAAGTCTGTGTTCATCTGAAAACGACTCGGTGATCTTCGACAACTTCACGGGCAACGCCGACTGGGACTACTTTCGCTCGTTTCTCATCAACGTAAGGTTTGATTTTTTCTGTGTTATTTCCTTCCTTTTGGAAAATAACGAATTGCTTCGGAAAAGACCGCAGGAATTCTCTTATATGTGTGTTTATAAGAGGTTTTTCGGTTCTTATCTAGTTTATGTGTAGTTTGCAAGATTTACAATATTTGCTTCCAATCTCTTCTGGCGCTATAAATTTTAGTCTTGGTTGTCATTTCAAGGATATAAGAAACTTTTACCGTCGGATTTTTAGGCCTATTCAATTCACCCTCGTCAGCAGTGGACGTCGTGGAACTTTCATGGAAATACCTATATATTTATTTCGTCCAACGTATGTACCAGTGGCGTGCACACTGTATAGGCAAAAAGACACTGCCTACCTTAGTATCTTGGTTACCCGACCTATTAATAGAGTTATTGCTAAATCCTTTTTTGTTGTACTCACAAACTCACAACATAGGCTAACGAAGGCCCTGTGTTTTGTGTGCGAGTAGATAGGTAGGTACCTGTGTTTCGTAAAGACAAGTTACGATACATAGGTGTAAATCCTTGGGGATTTGTTGACCTTGTCATAAAAGCCAATGCACGCCACTGGTATGTACCTACATAATATGTAGGTATATTATGGTGCAGGTGACGCAGCCGTGTGCCGAGATGCTAGCGGAGTGCGTGTGGAACTCCGCCCGCGAAGACTGTCTGTCGTTATTCAACGCTCAGCTCACGGACGAGGGTCTCTGCTGCACCTTCAATGTCGTGCACCGAAATATGATGTTCAGGAACCCGTGAGTGTCAGCTTAAGAACAACAACTAAAACATAGAAAGGGTATTAACAGTAATAGAAGCACACTGCATAATGACTGATGACAGTCTGTGCAAAGAAAATTTAAAACAAAAATCTCATGTAGTCGTATTTTTCAGTTTCGAATTAAAATAAGACGGATATTTGACAAATGGCTACCTATTTAATAAATTGACCGATGACTGTTCCAGATTAGCATAATCTAACGCACTATGTGAAAGTGTAGGGCTGTACCTAGTTTTATTTTCGCATACCTCCAGATAATTTACCCTTACCCTACCAGCACAAGGGAATGTAGCAGTGGCGTGCACACCATATAGGCAAAAAGACACTGCCTACCTTAGTATTGTAGGTACCTTCCCGACCTAATAATAGAGTTATTGCTAGATCTTTTTTTGTTATACTCACGACATAGGCTAACGAAGGTCCTGTGTTTTGTGGGTGAGTAGATAGGTAGGTACCTATATTTCGTAAAGACAAGTTACATATACCTACGTAGGTGTCAATTCTTGGGGATTACTGCCTACCTTGTCGTAAAAGCCAGTGCACGCCACTGGAATATTTGAATATTGAAAGTGCCAATAAACTGTATTCATACGTTCTTATGTATAGATATATCAGTCCCAATTAGACACCCACTTTGTTGTTCACGAACATATTGTTGTTGTTGCATACAGGCGGGATCTGTCGGACCTCAACATAACATTCCCGGCCCCGGCGGTGGACTGGACCCCTGAAGGCGGCTACCCTCCGGACAGTCCACCCAACGGCTTTCCATGGAAACCACAAGTTACGTATAATTACTATGCAGTTTAATCGCAAATGTTTTAATTTGAGTTACAGAAATCACGTCTACACGAAGTGCCAGCAAGCTGAATGAAACGCACCTTTAGGTACAGTCTAGGACTGCCGAAGCAAACTACTTCCTGCATTTTTTTAAGATCTGTTATAAACATAATTTAAACACAGTACTTCTACGAAAAAAAAATATGTTCCTTTCGTTGATAGCTCAGTCATTTTAAAAAAGCCGGAAGTTTTCCGATCTGACAGGCTACAACTACCCAAAATAACCAAAAATCAAATATGTTGTACTTACCTACATGTTTTACATTCCAAAAAATGCCAGAAACACAAAGTAACCTGTTCGTCATTTTACGTTGGACAGGTTTCAATCAATCGACGTTTCAAGGTTTTTTGTCACTTTCGAAGTACCTATAGTATTTTATTTATTGTTGGTGAAATAAAACTGACTGGACTAGCATTGACACCTGAAAGTACCTACCTGAATCCTGGACAGTTAATGTAGAATTTGGAATGTATAGGTGTAGGTACCACATATCAATGTTGCCTTGCGGTCATGTCATCGGTCATAAACATGTTAAAATATTAGAGACATCATCGGTTTCATTCCAGCTGATGAAATAGAGGTATATAACACTTCGTGGAACAGTTAGAAATATTTCCGTAAGAAACAACGATGGAAAGCGAAGCTACGTAATTGAAAACATTATTTATTTGGTATTAGTGGACGCCCCGCGATTTCATTCACGTAGTTTCAGTATGTCATACAAACTATAACACCCTCTATACTGCACTAAGTCCAACAGGAACGGGATAAAAAGCATTCTATGTTATTCTCCTGGTTCTAAGCTACGTCTCCACCGCAATCCAATTTTCTGCCTAATCGGTTGAATCGTTCTTGAGTTATAAGTGTTGTAACAAACCCGTCTTTGTTTTATATATATAGATTTGTTTTATGTTGATGTCTTCAAAGAACTTAATGATACTAAGTAATTATTCTGTCAGTAAAATAATCATCCTATGAATCTACAAGTACCTAAATGTCAATAGGTATATTTTCTGAAGTCCACCAATCCACAATCAAACCTCAATGCCTACTTCACTGGTAGAAGATCTAAATAGTGTTGTACCTAATATTGTGCTTATTAGCAATGTTTCCACAGGTGTGGGTACTCATCACGGATTAACCCTGGTGCTGGATGCCAACATTGCTGAGTACTACTGCGCGTCAACTGCACATACTGGGTTCAAGGTTTCTGTACTCACTAATAGTAATTATTCTTTAATATAGGAACAGTACCTACCACAGTCTACTCATTCACAGCGCTCTTAGGTGAGAAGGAAAACATCATGACGATACCATACATTGTGTAGACCCCACAGCGGTTACATCCCCTATTGGTGAGACCTGTAATAGGTACGTAGTTAATCAAAAAATAACTACATACTAGCCTAATCCTTAGGTACGGTTGGCACTAGATACCCATTGGTCCTATGGCCTTTACGCTGAGACTAAGACGGCTTCTCCATTGCAAGTGCATACAATGAAGCTTTAACTATGTCTCCACCAACAAAGCTACATAATAGCTTGACGTCCAACAGATCCTACTACACAACCCGACGGAAACGCCCAAAATCGCCAAGCTGGGAGACATATATGGCCCAGGCGTAGAGGCGCGCGTCGAGGTGACGCCTCGCATCCTGGACGCTAACCCTCAGATCATGGGCATCGACCTCGACAAGCGTCTTTGCGTCTTCTCCAGTGAAAGAGTGCTTATCTTCTACAGGTATGTACCTACTTATTACTGTCTTCATAAATAGTTAAATCGTTTACCAACAAGTAGTTGGTTCTTATTTGACTTTAGCTCATGAAACCGCTGTTATGAGTGCACTAGCGCTGTTCTGAATACCAAGGCTAGTCTTAAAAAAGAAGCAGGAGGAATTATCTGGTTAATAGTTACTACATTTAGGTATTCCGGAGCTTTCATAGCAAAATGTATGCAGTTCAAATCACGGTGAGGCTTCCTAATAGGGTAAGATTTGGAAGAGAATGAAAGAATAGACCTTGTATTGCAAAAAAACATGAAAATGGTATAAATGCAAAAGGCGACGTTATTACCAAGCGTATTTTTTATTATAAGTTTAGTGACATTTTATATTTTCAGGACGTATACCCAAAGAAACTGTGAGATGGAGTGTGAGGCATCCACGATGCTCGAGAGGTGTCAGTGTGTATTATATTACATGCCCAGTAAGTACTAAACTATGACTAAATCGTTCGTCTAGAAACAGACAACGCTGAGGATTACTTCATACCTATATGCTTTTTGTTTCAGAAAATCGTTCAACCAGAGTTTGCGGTAAAGCTGATGCCGACTGCTACAGCTACAAGGAATTACCTCCATGTGCGAAGAGCAGTATTCGCTATATATACGTAGTTATACTATTATTTTTATTATGAAATCAATGAGTAACGATCATTTTCAAAGACATAAAAATACCTAGGCTATCATCATTAGTTGCTCCGGTAGGTACAATATGTTAAATTGAATTAGAAATGGAATTGGTGATTTTTATAATATGGATTAAAGGTCAACGAACAGCTACCAAAACGAAACCTAAATCTTATCGGTCTAAAAAATACTTATCATGTTTCTAATCTAAAATCTACTTAGTGTCAGAGAAGGAGATGCGTTTGCGCAAGTGTGACTGCCTGCCATCGTGCACGGAGCTATCGTACCAGGTGCGCCGCAGCGACGCGCACCTCAGCGAACAGCTGGTACGCCAGAACCCGCTCTACCATGACTACAACGCCACTTACTTCAGGTCTGGATCTTGTGGGTAGAGTACACAACACAACGCTTTTGCGACGAAGGAAATCATAGTATGAACTCTACATTTAGGTTGGTAAGAACGGCTGCGGTGAAGATAATAACATCATGTGAGCTCTACAACGGCGTTGGCCTATCACGTTGAGTACCTTAGATATCCCTACATTTGGATAGTACTGAATTACTAGTCAAACTGTGGTACTTAAAAACCTATATCTACCCGTCCAATACACTCTGGCCATCACAAGATATCCATCGCTCTACTGCGCATCGTCAGTCGTCACCACGTTCCTTATTGATTGAATCAACGCTTAATTAGTATGTATCTAGCGCAATTATTACAAATAGACGCACAGGAGGATACCCATGCATATTACCTCTATTATCTATTTACGATCCAATCGTCGAATAAGAATTAAGAAGATTATGTATGTTCATACTCGGAGTTAGGGTACATAGAACTGGGCGGTAGGTAGGTATACCGTGGTCAAAATGTGCACCGAATAAGTCTCTAAATTGTCTCACAGACGAGTCTACTGATATTGCTACTTATTTGTTCACATAATGATTTATGAACTTGACTGTACTCATCTTTAATCATGGTTGTTCCTTGCAGAAAGAATATGCTGGTAGTCCACTTTTTCTTCGAGGACAGCTCATTTATTCGATACACCAAAGGAGAAATATTTGGACTCACTGAGTTCCTCTGTAAGTAAAACAGAAAACACCCCACCACCTAGGAACTCTATTTAACCTACATAATACTAACATCGAACTCTCGCATCTCTCTCCTTGTGGGACAGACAGAAACAGGGGTCTTGGTCTTGTGCCCAGCAGTTCCGGGCATAAGAATAGGACTAAGGTTTTCCCTTACATGTCGTAAAAGGCGACTGAAAGGGGCTGTGGCACGCGGGCGGGGTATCGCTCGCCCCTAACACGGTCCCTGAGTAGCGACGGCGGCGGTACCGTGGTTACCCTGTTATCGCCGTACGACATCGTAAGCTGGGGATGGTAGATCCTACGGTCCTAGCATAGATCTTTTGCGTCTTCTTTTCCCTACACTTTTTCTTGCAGATTGGGCAGGAGGACCCAGGATACGCTTTTTATTCATTTAAATAGAATTGTATGGCTATTATCGAAAATAAGACCGCCACAGAACCACGTCCAGCAGGTGGTCAAAGATGTTTTTCAAGCCACACTCTAACATGGCTTTACGACTACTCTCGACACAGTAGCCAAGGCTAGGCTATAAGTTACTATACCTAAGCTAAGTGCCTACTATACGGGGAATATATCTAAGTATATAGTCCTTGTTTAGAGTGTATCTTCTAGCTAGAGATGCAAATTACTTACATTCAATAATATGGCCGAATAAGCTCCGTGTGGATAAGTCAAGGGTGCTTGGGATCAACACAAATTCACACTTCACAACACAACTACTATTCCAAGTAGATAAACTTATAAAACCACCTACTTACCCACTTGTTGTTAACGGCCACGAAGTTAACGATTCAACCGTGGTGCAATTTATGATTCACGCGGTGCAAACCTGTGAAATAGGGGTATTAATGATCGGGGGGCGGTTGCGGTCCGGTAAATCGGTGTATAATTTTGACAAATAGCTCTCTCCTTGTTGCCACTGTGTTTACACTCGTGCTTCCTAGCCGGGGCCAGCTTTGCGTCACGACTCCTGAGGTTGGCAGTCGATACAAACAACCAGAGATATTTACGACTCAATTAGATTATAGAAAGCTCGCAACCGCTTGTGATACCGAGCGCGCTTTAAGAATTAGGCTGATAAGCTGTGATGGTTATTAAGTGGGTAGCTTGATAGGTAGGTTAGGTTCCTACCCACTTAATCAATGATTGCTATTAGGTACTCTGCAAACCAACGGTCGCTACCTATGTTTAAGTTATAAAATATTATAGCTTGACATAATAAGTATAGGTAAGTAGGTAATTCATACCTACCGTGAGTAGGCAGTAGATACCTATCTGGTCATAGTTAGATAGGTACCTACCTAGGTAATACGAAGGGCCGTGGAGGGATTAAGAAGTGATTCCGTTTTATAATGGTATATCTATAGGTAGAACTCTAAACCACCACCACGTACCTAGGTAGAAGTCGAGCCAGTGGGCTTTAGGCAGCGAATTTTGTTGTCATTTCTATGTAACCTATAATTACATTCTGTCCACCGTACTAGGTAAAAGGCCATTTAGACGGCTCCTTTTTCTGATACTTCGGAAATTTAAAGTAATCCGCCACGATGTTCTATGTAAAATAGCATACCTACCTACCGTTCGTTTTTAGTTAGTTTCTACGAAACAAGAAACAGCAGTTTTATTGTATGCTAGAGATAGGGAAATAGAGTCAACCTTGAACCCCCTAGAAGTGAATTTATGTGTACTCAGAGCCTTATATTTTTTTTAATCAGCGAACACGGGTGGTCTGCTGGGCCTGTGCATGGGTTTCAGCATGATGAGCTTCGTGGAACTAGTATACTTCGTAACGCTGCGCGCCGCTTGCGCGCCTCGTCGCCGCCCCAAGCTCGCATTCACGCGATAGATAACAAGAAGATACTTAAACCTCAATCCTTCCTACAAGTATTTAAGTATTCCCACCAAGATAAACAAAATACCTACCTGTCTTCTTCTATATATTTTTTGTTATTTTAAACTGACAAAGTATGGTTTTTCTTCTTTTTTGACGAACGGCAAATTCCGCAAAAGAATGTGTGCCATCAGTCACGAATTGTTCCAAGATCAACACTCCCGATGAGCACTATCGCCGCTGTTGGTCTTTGGCTTTAGTCACGGCACAACCTGTAGCTGAGTTGGTATCAAGTATCCCGGTGTACTTTATGGGATTTATTGGCCCATTTAATTTTTATTTGTATATACATACACTTATATACGTCCGTAATCCCCAAGGACGGAAACTTATGATCACAAGGACACCTAGGCCACATTTAGCATAATAAGGAATTAAGAATGTCAATATGAGCCATTAGTTAGAAGTTGCTAGCTCATAGCTTGAATAAAATCAATCTCCAAATCCCAGACCTCCAGATGATCGGCTCCTACGCCAAGTCAGAAAGAAAAGCAGCTGATGTATTCTATTTACATCAGCTTAAATACCTACCTAAGTGTGCAGATGTTAAGTAAATAACCAGCTAGGACCTACTTACTGACCTGATGAGAAAGATCTTCGCTTTTTGGTTGTTAAACATGCCGAGTTTTGTGTAGTAAAATGATAGTTATGAATGACAAGAACGGCAGAACTTCGTGTCGTAGACATGTACCTACAGTCAGCCAAAAATGGTTTATCGATTCAATTAAAGCATTTATAACACAAGTCTGCATAAAAAAATAAGTTGAGAGCTGTTTTGGTTTTTATTTTTTAAGTCTTGTTTTTGGATGTGCGCAATTTGAAAATAACATTGTCAGAAAACGTGACGTGTGTGAATTTTTAGGCAATAACAAAGACCCTAACTATTTTGTTATAACTTCCTTAAAGGCAATCCAACCTTCTCTTTGAGGACCCGTCATGGTCGTGACGAATAGTGGATCAGTCATAAGCCGTCTAATATCTGGTCCAACGAAAACACTTTCCTTCAACTTTGGCTCCGAGAGGCCAGGAGACTTTGATATTAAGTATTTGAAGCAATTTCCATCTCGTGGGCCGTGTGAGTCCCTGTGAGTGACTTTACAAATTGTTTCATCAATCCCAGCTTTTGAAATGGTAATCAAAATAAAATTATACCTATAATTTATACTACAAGTTAAACCCTTTTTAACCCAAAAAATCCATTTTTTGTATTAAAATATTGCGTTTTGTAAAGTAACCTTACGTTCTGTTTTTTTTAATGTTTTTTTTGTTTTCAGAATACCTAAATACATAGAAGTTGTAAATATCCAGACAGCATTTTTGTTGCAGACCTATTTAATTTATTGACAAGAAACAAATAGTCTAATTAATTTTAACCTTAGGATGAGAGACCATTTTCTTAGCCGACCGCCTACTTTACCTACCTATGGTCCCCTGATACATATCATCAGATGTCTACATAAAACCTCCGCAATACCTATAATTCAGTGTGAAACCGGTAAAAAATGTAACAAATTGTATGTCATAACAAAATCAAAATAGATTTTAGGTAATACCTACTTATTTTGCTGCACTGTTGCCTAGAATAAAGTTACTATTGTGAATTTTTTTTTCTCTAGAACTCATAAAATAAACGACTGGCTGCCTGAAACATATGTTTTTTTTAGATCCTTATGTATAATTAGTACAGTGAAAGTCGGCTGGAGAGTAATAAACATTTCAATTGCCTGTTGCCAATTTGAAAATTTATCTTAGAAATTATTGATATACAACCATTTAAAAAAAGAAGTGGTATGATCCAGTAGTGCTTGACAATACCCCCCATATTCTATTATCAAAAGACGTGTGTCCAATTTGTTCTAATAGCACAAGCTTGTATTTTTCTTCTTTTCATAGAGAATAAAAAAAACGAGTAGGTCTCACGCTTACTGAAATGGAAGGAACGACCATATTGCAATGGCAATACTGTGACTGCTTTGTTAAAACAGTCTCAGTTGATATGAGCGGGGTTTACACATGCAATCCGGACCGCACATCGGTGAACAGCGTTCCAAACCGTGATCCGATCTGTCGGTTTGGACTGCGCATCAGCATCTGTCGTGCTTATCTACTATATAAAAATAAGTCGGGTTTTCCTCCCTGACGCTATAACTCCAGAACGCACGAACCG
>SJJU01009474.1:0-19612 GCA_012932125.1 Conopomorpha cramerella | reverse complement strand
TTTTTCAATTAAATAATGAATTATAACGAATACAACAGAGGAGTAGGTAATCAATACAAATAAAAGCAAACAATGAAAAGTAAATAAAAAACGTGTTGTAGTGTGATATTATATCAGTTTACGCTGGCTAAAAAACGGTATAGTATTTTACGAAAAACTGACCGGGGAGCCAAGTTTACACAGCGTTTCAGTACGGTACGCTGTTTCAGTACGGAAGACTGTGAAATGAAAGTAAAGAAATCTGTAATGCACATGGTTTGCTGCTACGATGCCAGAGCGCTGCAATAACCACAATGTAATAGACTTAGGCCACAGATCACTGGACCCGTGTCAGACATGGACACATAGGTTTAGACACATCGTCAGTATCACCGTATAAAAAATAAACCAACAAGACACGGACCGGTACTCAATTTTCTGACAATCTCTTTCTATGTAATATAGCTAGCAAGGGTCACTGCAAGCTGTATATTATAGCGGATATAAGTTAAACTCTCCACAGGGCGGACAGCAGCGTTCTCTGTTAGTTAAACCAGCACACCACTGCGATCGCCAACCCGTCTTCCAAGCATGGCGATTATTAGCATTTCCACCCAAATTATCATGGAAATCATTGGGGGAGGCCCTCATCCAGCAGTGGATGTTATGTGGCTGATGATGACCATGGTAAGTTAAATTAGATTGTTGACATTGTCTGAATATAGAACACGGTGGCTTTTTTTTTCAAACACTTTGAACAAGCGTTTGACCACAATCCTGCCTGATGTTAAGCAGCGATGTGGTTTGTGGTGGAGCACACTTGTTCATTAGGCACCTATTTACCCGCGACTTGAAGACCTTCAGACTGTACTGCGCAGGAAACACAGGTATAATACATGTATGTTATACCTTTTTAATGTGAGGCGATTAAATTGTGAAAATGGAAAATCACTATCTGCGATGCGACATTGGCAAGCCGAGGACGTAGGCCCCTCGCATTCTATAAACGTAACTACCCCACCGGTAAGTGGTTGAATCAATAGCTACAGTTGCAAATAGGTCCAGGCTATTTTTAGTGAGCCCGTGACCCACTTCGGGACAAAGAAGCAACCGTTTTGGTGTAGCCAGCCGCATCAGGCTCCACTCCGACAACCGGAGCTGTTCTCAATGTAACATGGACGTTTCCTCCAATGGCGATCCAGTTTGGCGAAGTTATGTTTAGCTCGCGAACGCTTCGCAATTCACTACAGTTTGCCCACATTACAGTACAGTAGTACAATGGTTGACTAGACACGTTTGTTCGATTTTTTAACTTGAGCTTCGTGAGTATGATGTTAGTATGAAGTTTGGGTCAGTTCATTTTCGTCAGTTCTGTTTTGTCACTTTGTGTTGTTCTGCTGTAGGCTGCCGCCACTGCCGCTTTCATGCTGACGTCAGAGGATACGGCCTTTGAATGTACGCAGTAAAATAAACATATGTGAGGGCCGGTTGCGGAAGTGATGTCTACAGATTTTGGTTGCGCGCTTGTCAGGAATTTCTTAAGTACATTTTGGGTGGAGAGATTTTCTTGATTGATTACGTTACTAGTTTCCTTCTTCCGGACGATATAGAATTTCGACGAAGAAAGAAAATGTGTGATGTACCTACATCATTTGATAGTGTGTTGAAAATAAAAGCTGTTCGGTAGTTTCCCATGTCCTAGGGCATCCGAAGGATTTTCTGAAATCTGAAATGTACATACGTATAATGCCTTCATACCGTACATTAAGAAAACACAAATAGTACATTACATTAAGACAGCTGACATCCATAAATGTATGTCACGTGCATAAAATGTCCATGCCTAATACCGGAATAGAACCCCCAATTTTCCGAATCTGTATACTAACTTAAACCAAAGTTTAATACAATTCCAATTACACATACTTACATATACGCCAGGAGTGCAGGTCGCACTCAGGCAAGGTGGACTGATGATATGCACAAGACAGGAATCTTGCACATGCAGAACCTGGATGCGAAAAGCCGAAAACAGATCACAGTGATGTGCAATTGGAGAGGCCTATGTCCAGCAGTGGACAAATATGGGCTGATGACATATACGTCACGCTCCTTTCCCAGGTAGGTAGAGATAATGGACATCCACCTGTCACGATTCTAGTAAATCTATTGCGCCTCTTTCACATTTTTTTAATCACTATGAACAAGCGTTTGACCACCATCCTGTACATATTGTAAAAAAGTACAATTTGTGCAATGTCCACTGCGTGCCGTCAGAGGGTGTGGACACGCGAAATGTTTAAAATTCAGCGGCGCACTGTGTCCGGTCGGCGCAATTAAAAAAAAACACATCGATGAGCGATTGCGTCTCGGTAATTAGTATTCCAGTTGCGCATATCCAGTTTATTTACGAACTGCTGCGTTCTAAAAAATAAGCCTTTTGGTTCAGAAAAGTTAGTGCAGTTATGTATTTGTTCTGCCGTCGAAATTCGCAACAATGAACGCAAATAAATTGCATCTTACTCTAAAACGATTGGATACTTGAAACAGAAAACGTATCATATTCAAATTAAATAAATAAATAAATAGTAGGATAGGGTAATATTAGGACAGGCATGCACCGGAGGCACGTATAAATATTGTTCCAAAATAACTGCTGTGGTTAGATTAAACCGGAGAATGTACCTAACAATCAGTTCTTATGACAGCAAATAATGGCAAAATGAATGATACAGATGAATAAGTAAAACAGTAGTTGGAATTGTTAGACACTCTTATACGTAAGTACTGAAGTAAGCACTCTGCTAAACTTTATTTACCCTCCAGAAGTTAACAAGAATAGAATTCTATTACAATCCGATGAAAGTTTACGCAGAGCGCTACTGGAAGATAACTGAAGCCTAATCTAAATCTCTAATCCTACTCTCAGGGGAAATTAGACAAATATGCAAGTGCAGGCACACCCGACCGTCATGGTCTCTTTATGGTGCAATGGGTACATGAATGAATGCTTAATCGGAATAACTATACGATCTAAATAACATAGCGGATCTAAGAGCGGCTGGAGTCAAGTTGTCGAGTATTTCGACTTGAAATCGATGATGAATACTTGGTGTGTACCAATATATACATTTTACAGAGTAGTCTATATCTAGTCTATTTAGGTATTCTATACTCTATATGTAGCTAAGGAAAACATCGTAATGAAATCCACATACCATAAAGTGTTTGAACTCTATAATAGTCATAGGCCCATCTTCATCGTTGGGTCAAAGATGATTGGTGAGCCGTGGCTAGCTGAGCTTAGCGAGCCTTTACCTATCCCGATTTGGAACTAAAAGTCATGAAGTATGTTTTAAGTTATTTTAGGTTATGTTTGATACTTTCGAAACTTGTATCAGTGCAGTATTGCCTAGGTACAGATTCACAATAGACAATCAAAATTGATTCGTTCCGATTATATAAACTAACACGACCAATTTATATCAGTCCAGTTCATTTAGTACACCATCACGCCAAATGATTGGAGTTCAAGATAAATTGGTGCTACAACGACAGACTTACACCTTGACAGTACATTGTTGTAACGTGTCCAGCTAACGGGAGCCCATTAGGGTCTCTGGAGACAGATTACCGGCGGAACAGTCCAGCTTGTCTATTTGGAAGAGGGTGTTGATGACAAATAGCATGCGATCGTTTGCATGCCCGTAAAAACCCTGAAGTGTCAATTGTCTTTTTCCTACTTTAGTTTACAGGTAGTTTTTTTTACTTAATCACAGTAACGTCGTAGTGATTGAAAGAGATGACAGGTTCAGAGTGATTGGGTAATTACATAAATTTAGTTAAAAGTAATATTAGGTAGGAAGAGCGTCTGTGGTCCAGTTGGTCGGACACTTGACTTGTAACCGGGAGGTCCCGGGTTCGAGTCCGGCTACTGGACGTGTACCAATGGGACTCTTTTTCAGAGCCTATGTACGCAACGCAACGCTCGTACGGTGAAGGACAACATCGTGATGAAACCCGCACACCACAAGGTGTGTGAACCCTATAACGGCGATGGGCTCACCCCCTGTCACGTTGGGTTAAATACGCTTGGTGAACCGTGGGTACTTGCTTTAGCAAGTGCCTCTGCCTACCCCTCTTTGGGATTAAAGGCGTGAAGTGTATTTATTATTTTTTTTAATATTAGGTACATTATTTACGCAAATCCGTATCCCACTGCTTTTTTATGTATGATAGAAAACGAAAATCTTACTCATTGTTTTAAGCACAAGCTCATCCAAGCTTCATCTGCATCTGGACTTACGCCATTCTTTGGCGAAGTTCGTAGGTGCCACGTGGATGTCTCTTCGCCGTTGGAACAGCAATGCGTTTCGCCATAAACGCAGTCTTATTCAATCAGATTGGTGGCCAATGGGGAATTTTCAAACTCCAAAAGTTTCTTATCTAGATGTCGCTAGTAGGTATCCAGGAGGACTTCTGTAAGTTATATTTTAGTACGTTTTTTATTATTTGGGTGAGTTATTTAGACTTTAGACACTTTTGTAACATGTAGACAAACAATAAAAAAAATACTGTCTCCTTCAATACGGAATGCTTGAAGTTTGTAATTTCGTTGACATTTGTCCACCTAATACAGCTAGCGCCATCTGTCCTAAGAGAAACAGGGGCCCTGAAAATGCCTCATTAAATGTGTGGGGTGTAGAGAGCACACGAAGACATACAGTATATTTAAAGCCAACTGCCCCTGCTAGTGCAACTTTCTTTTGAACAAACGAGGTTCTGGTGTCGGAGTCGTTCTGGCTGATTGAGTCCTAAAAAGAATGTCAATGTCAAGTGTTTCGATTATAATGCTCGCCGAAAGTTATTGCAATGCTTCGGAAAACAGAGGATAAGCTTACGATTGTTTTATAAAACGCGCACAGACATTGTATTGAAGTTATTAACAGAAACGCCGCCGACTCAAAAAAGGTAAGCTTCGAGCTTGATTTTGATTAAATTCGCGCCAATATACTCGATTGAATACTTAGGTATGCATACGGCTAGAAAATAATTATCTTTTTTCTGTAGTTCAAGTTTGTTTTTTTAACTACAAATGTAATTTTTTTTCACGTCTCAAAAAAACAGTCAAAATTTTATTCAACCTGTCTATTTAGACAGGTTGGATAAAATTGTTCAAATTCACAGCTTCAAAATCCTATGGATAGTTGGATAGGTAAGTAATAAGGTCTCTTTTCAAAAAGCTTTTCCAAAGGTAGATTAGAAAAAACCTGTACAAAAATGTGAACGAAGGCGTAAGGAAAAAGTCACCATTATTTTTTACGGCAAACGCCGGAATCCACGAAAACTGAGCTTATATTTTTATCCTACCCAAAACACATTCGGTACACTTACCGTCCCACCAACCTACGACAACTTATACTTTTATTCACTAGAATATCCGACCTTATTTCTTAATTATGAAGGCTAGAGTGAGCGGCCTCTCTGGCAGATTACTGTACGTCCATTAAGAAACACGTTAATGGGTTCTCCAGCTCGGGCCGGGCCGCAGCGGAAAGTAAAACCTACAACTATTCGTTTATCCTTACGTTTTCTTATGATAATTGTTTCGTAGAAAATTTCCCCCGCAAGTTGATAAAACTTTGCACGGACCAGCCAGTTAGCGAGTTTTTTAGCCATATTTTTCTTTTTATGATTGCCTTTTTTGCCTTAACTGTTCCGCGGAAGCGACTGCTGGTGGAGAGTTGCAGTGCAGTTTTTCATCACCGTTCTTTCAGGAGATTTTTTTTTATTCACGAAAACGTTACATTTCTGAGTTTTCAGCGTTCCACGTGTTAGTAAAAAAAGCCAAACAAGAATCCGTTTCGCTAAAGAATTTCCTTCTTCATCATGTTTGCATGTTTGATAGAAAGATAAGATAAAACGTTTTCCTTCCAAGCACACAAAAGAATACAATAGAAAATACATTTTTACTGCAAAGTACATTTCAAACACGTTTCATAATGAAAGCAACCCGACGAGTTGTCGCAGAAAGATCTATGACGTTGTATACTTACCTACCGTTTAGGCTCGCCGCGCACCGGCTAAGATAAATACTGCAGAACGAAACAATTCACATTAAACCTACATTTTGAATGATACATGGTACCTAAAGTTTAAGGAAAGGGCAGAAAAAGTGAGAATGGCGCAAAAGAATAAATACGTAAAGCGAAAAAACAAAGAATAGTGACAAATACGTAAAGCGAAAAAACAAAGAATAGTGACAGGATTCACTTCGGCAGATATACAAGACGAACATAGAGTCTCTATGTCTATACTGAATTAGGAAATCTTTAATCGCGGGCTAAACTGCTAATGCGTGACGATTAAGCGAAAGAAAACAACACTGCTTTTTAAAAGTGACGAGCGAAAAGGAGTATTTCTCAATTCCGATAACTTCGTCGTTTATAGAACACTACCCATTTCGGGCATTCAGTAGTAAAAAACAATACAGTAATAAATACATTTCGATGACATTTTTACCCCGTAATACAGTTAGCGCCATCTGTCATTAATAAGAGAAACAAGAGCCCTGAAAATTCCCCGTTAGGAACACCAGTTTAGTCCATGTTCACATACCAGTTAGATCTGCGTTGACCATCGATCATGCAACGAGTTACATAGATAGCTAATATATGAAAATTAAATAACAGATTCGCTATTGACCTACTTTAGCGAACCTTTTTGCAATACATTAAGTACGATGAAAGGCGAGAGGCTATCTTTCTCAAACTGGAGGTTTTAAAAAAAAAAATCTGTTTAAGAAGATTGAGAAAGGGGATCCTTTCGTTCACGCTCCACCTAGCTGTTGCAATCGACTTTGTAGGACAAAGGGCGATGTGACGAGCAACGTCTGCCCGCTTTCTTACGAACAAGTGGGTATAAAACCAGGTTTCCTTTTAGTCTTAAAGACAATCCTCGGAATACCTATTTGAAAGTAAGATAGCAGATACGCTTGGTACTTGCTTTATTCGTTTCTTTCTGTAGGTAGTCATCGACTTTTGGAAATATAGTATAGTATTGGAGTAGTAGAAGTTTATAATTATTACCACTGTAACCCGATTATAAATGTGCTGCCGGCCGTATGGTGACAGCGAATAGAATACATGTGTCACCACCCCAGCCCAACTTTTCCCGTCATGGGGGTCGTAAGAGACGACCGAGGGAGCTCTGCAGAGAACGGGCAGCAGCGCTCTCTGTGAGTTAAACCACAACACCACTGCGATCGCCAACCCGCCAGCCAAGCGTGGCGATTACTGGCATTTCACCCCAAATGACGGATCTCATTGGGGGAGGCCCTCGTCCAGCAGTGGACGTTATGTGGCTGATGATGATGATGAACCCGATTATAAAATAATACTTACTGGTGGCACTCGATTTTTTCTTTACAGTGCGCTGTTACACAAACTACTCCGTAGAGGCTTATTTTTGAAGAATTTATCAAACAGTTTTTTCTACGAAAATTTTGTCGGACTATCAAGATAGTAATTTCCATGGGTACCGTACCCATATTACATATACAACTGAAATAAGACTTAAAAACTTATCTGTAATTTTTTTAAGGCTTTTCTGAATTTTGGATTATTGGTTTAATCAATCAGTCAGTTTATTTAACCTAAATTACTTTGTATACGTAAAGCAGCATCAAAATATATAGAATGTGCAGATTCTGTAACCTAGCGTCAACAAGTCAATACAATATATTCGAATAGCATGGTCCGGTCAATAGGTTTCACGCGCTATCTTACTTACTTACTTAGGTCCTAGCATACCCGGGGGGTACATAGGGCCTTGCAGATATCTCTCCATGTCCCTCTATCCAGCGCTGCTGTTTTTGCGGCATTCCAGTCAATGCCCGTCGCCCTGAGCTCGGAGTCCACGGAGCGCCGCCACGTGTGCGCTGGTCTTCCTCGTCTCCGCTTCCCGCTAGGGCGCCAGTCGAAAGCCACAACCGCCGTATCGTTCTCGCCTCTTCGGAGCGCGTGGCCAATCCATCTCCATTTGCGCAGAGCGATTTCTTCGCCTATCGGTTTTTGGAGGCATTTGGTCCATAGCTCCGTATTTGTAATAGTGTTTGGCCAGAAAATTCTCAGAATGGCTCTAAGTGACTTACTAATATTATGATAAATGGGAAAGTGAGTTTGTTTGTTTGTTCCGCTTTCACGCCGTAACTACTTAACCGATTGCTTCGAAATTTTGTAGACGTATAGTTAGAAGTCCGGCTTAAATAATAGGGTACATATTATCCCGGAAAAAAAATTATAAAAAAATTGATATTCCCGAGGGAAAACAAAAATATTCCTTTATACCGGAATATAACCGAAGTTCACGCGGGCGAAGCCGCGGGCGGAAAGCCGAACAGTATACTATATACAGAGATATTCGTACAATTTTACATGTTTAACAGATTTTCGTTCCTGCAGTTGTATTTAAAATTATTACAGTGCTTACAAAACTTAGGTTAACAAATTTTAGGGAATATTACGGAATCAGTAGCAAAGATGAAGTTCACTTCAACTCACTTTATAATATTTCAAATGGTTGGTTGCATGGTTTTCGGTAAAAATATTTTCTTTGTAACGTTCGAACGCTTTCACTAATAAATAACGTGTTACACATGCATGCGCGCGTGCATGGAAACTCAGTTTAGTCGGGAGCATTTAACCAAATCGAGCCACCATAGAAAAAAAATAAAACAATCGGGTCGACGGCGGTGGCGGTAGCGCGTTCCACTACTATTGGGTCATTGCTCTTTTGACAGATGAGCTATGATAATTTCTCCCGGCTTTTTTTTCTTTTTTTTTTCGTATTTCGCCTCGTCATGCACCCGCCAACATCGTTTGTCTTCATATCACGCGCTCGTCGATCGACTGACGAGCCCATTACACTGGTGAGACGTAGCAGCTGCGCTCGGTGTAATGGCTTAGGGTTTTTTTTTTGCACCTTTGTTCCAGGAAATTGTACTCGTCAAGCGTTTTCGCTACAATGTAGGTACAACGTCTTAATTGGACACGGTTGTGTTTCTATGGGACCTATATGGGACACCGATACGTTGTGTTCAATTTCAGATGGTGCGTTTCTCATTTGTGGATTATATTACGCTTTGTTCTGAACAGAATACTAATCAAGATTGTAGTGAATAATTTGTATACAGATAGTCGCAAGTGCGGAAACAAGATTTACGACTAACCCTTTTTGACTTCCCCCACCAACATATATTTCGGGTAATTTGCTCTCGTATTTGCATTTAGTAAATAATGTATGCGTAGATCAAATAATTACGTGTCTGATGTCTTCCCAAATGGTAAGCAGACATCAATATAGGATGTTAATAAACCTTACATACATCGTTGTATGTTTTATCTAATGTAATATATAATAATGAGTACGTATTTTTACCAGTTTGTAGTACCGCTTTGTTGAAAGTCTACGTCTACTAAGTCCGCGGCCGCCGTTATGGGGCTTTCAGGCCACTGTTTGCGTTGCCGTTTACTCATCCAACGTAGTTTCTACCAGTGTTACAGATTTCCCATCCAGTTTGTGCATTTTTGTAAGACTGTCGAGTGCCCTGATCACTCCTTCAGCTTGATCAATATTTCTTTGGTTGGTTCTAATGTTTTTGTTTGTATGTTGTAGTAGCTAACCGTAGTTACTACGCCGTAGCATTTAAATCTCGTAGTCTGTTTACATGACAGGCGGGTAAATCAAAACTTTGTTTAGATTATTTGAAAGTATCACGATAGGTTTAGCCCCTAAAAGAACTTCTTGTTTTTTACTTCTACTTGTTTTTACCATTACGTAATAATTTGCGTCAGAACCAGGGGCTTTGATGATGGTCCAGGGACCAAATCTGATATTTTATGTTTGGAGACTATTTTTAAACTTGACAAACATCAACAAAAAGGTATCTAAGGTATCTAAAATTAGATAGTTTGGGGACTACTGGCACATTCGTTCGGGGATTTTAACGCTATAATAATAATTTTATTTTTCCCAAAAAAGATTAGATTTTACAAATGCTTTTACGGTAACTCGTTATAGGTAATGTAAACGCAGTTGCTATGGTACTTAAATAAAAATACAAGCGACAAAAAAGGGAAAGCAACATTGTTCAACACAACAATACCGAACTTTGTTGAAAGAATTCAATGTTTATAGACGGTTAGCAGCTTAAGAGCAAATAAATAAGACAAAGGTAATTACAATGTTGCAGAAACACCTCAGGTAACAATTAAAGTTTGTCACTTGCAACCATTTTCGCCTCCACTGCATTGATAATAAGACATATTTTTCTGTGCGCTAAATAAAACCAGGTTTCTCATATTATAATAATCTTTTTATTAACAATAAAATGAATCGTGTGCTTTGAAACGAGATCTCAGTTGTTCGTCTGGAAACTTTGTTGCACAATAATATTTAAGTCCCGTATTTTAGTAACGTAGTAAAAATACACAAATAAAAAAATGTTGAATTTTATAACGTGTACATATATATGTAGTTGTTTTTTAAATTAAATCCAGGACTTAATATCAGTGCATAGTTTCGAAAAAAAAAAAATTTACATTGCATGCAAAACAAATTGAATAATCCGCAGCCAACATGCAAGACAGAGATGTACATACCCTAATATAATATACACAAATATCTGCATCTCTGTTCATCTCTTCATAAATAGAATACAATCTATCTACAATTTTTTTTCCAAAAAGCACTTGCGATTTCGTTCGTCAGTTTTCATTTAAATTAGATACACTTCTAAATGCCTCTCTCTTATTTTATTAATCGAGAAATATACGATAGAAGAAAAATTTATGGAATATAATAACAATAAATAAATATTTTATTTACAGATTCAAAGTTTTTCATAGCCTATCTATTTTTTTAAGTTTGCGAAGATGAAAATTAATCTTGACTTTACGCAGGCGAGCTGTCTGAAGAGGTACTTATTTCATAAAAGAATAAGAAGAATAATGAGCAGGTATAGGTAAAACGGTATAAATGTATACGCTGGGTAAATAGAGATATACTTAGTAAATTGTCATACCTATAAAACATTATATTAATCGAAATAAATTCCTGATTACTCTTTTAGAGAAATTGTCAAGAAAATTATTATGTCAAATTTGAAAGAGCACATTTGCAAGAGCAGGGCAGATTATGTCAATAAACTATATTTTCGTGTATTGAATTATATTCAATTAATAAATGAATGTACGAGTAGAAACAGATTACAATACTTTGTGAATAATCTCACTACTTGGATATTAAATATCTAGCTGACCTGGCAAACACTGTTTTGTCCATATACATTAGGAATCCCGTTCCCGTGGGAGTTAAGGGAATTCTTCTCTTAGTGCACCCTTACGGTACGTAAGCTAAGTCCCTACCAAATTTCAAGTTCCTACATTTAGCCATTTGGGATGTGCGTTGATTGGCAGTCAGTCAGCTTCTCGTTTTTTATATATTTAAAGAAAATAGCAAAAACCTAAACTATTGTGTCACCAGCTTATCTCTTTTTATCCAACAAATTATATTTATTCCGTTCTACCAGCACCTACTAATAACAATATTTTTTTTACAAAACAGATATAATTATAATGAAAAGCACTGTTCAGTGGACATAATGATGTAGATATATTAGACATGATTCCATAACAAATGATACTCTTAGTAAAAATTATGGAAACCGCTTCCCAATTACAGTTCTCTTTTTATCCATTCTATAATATTTATATTTCCACTGTGCTAAACTTAAAACAGACTAAACGAAACCAAACAAATGGTACTATTTACAAAGTTATACATAGGTATTATATATATATATATATATATGTATCTTAAATCGTTAGATTCTTTTTAATATTACGTTTTGGTACTTTTTACGTCGACAGTACGAAACAGAATCGTCGCTCAACCGAAAACTGCGTGTACAAAATGTTAATAGGTATAAGTAATGGTACATAATAATTTTTAGATTAAAATATTTATCTACTTATCATTATATTTTTGGCAGTAATCGATTTGACAAGGTTTGACATATCGCTAAGGCCAAGCGGGTAACCGCAACCTGTACCGCCATGGATATAAGAAATGGGTAGTGTACACTGTGTTTTTTTATTACTTTTTTAAGGAAAACCTCTATGATAAAGTGTACAAGTTATGTTCCTTTTGGCCGTTATGTTGACAGCGATGAAATATGTAATAAAAAATGACATTGACGGTCGCATTGTACGAAATTTTGGGGCTACCAAAATAAAAGGAAAGAGACGAGAAATTGATTAAACATGTGTCACGTATTCCTGTACAAATCTTTACAAAAGTGATGTTATTGACAGAAAGTACACTGGCTTTGACATTGACATAAGTTCCTCTATGCTCTCAGAAAACTTATTTAACACTGGTAGATTGCGTTGTCTACATGTAACATACCTTCCACACTGAGATACATTGAATTTGACGCCGACTATGTTGGGAGTTTTGCTTCATTACACTATGACGGTCAAAGCAAAGCTTTTCTGACATTCCAAGCATAAACTCATATTTAGGATAGAAAACCAGGAGAAATAAAAATAGCCAGTAAGTTGCCCTTTTCTTAAGCATCGTATGTCGTAATGATGAACACAGAAGTAAATATTATTTTCCTTAAAAAAGTCATAAAATATTATCAACATCTTAATACGAAATGACATGAGCTCGACACGCATCAATTTTTAAGTATAATTTACTTATTATTTAGGTCCCTTTTGTGTCCGTAACACAATAAGTAAATGTTAGAGCTATTGACCAGTTATAAAATTGTCTGCTTTTGAAGTACATATATATCTACGTTAACAAGAGGTGCGATCTTATACGGAAACTCGGGGCATATAGAAATGTAATTTATTTCCTGTATTACGAAAGATGTGGACGTTAACAGCGATAATGAAACATGTGTGTGTCACGACGAGATAATAGGCATGATCTCTGTTTAATACTACAGTGCTCCACCGTTTTTTACGTTTCTATGAAAATTTGGAGAAAAAAATTAGTCGATGCCTCGCTCTCGATAACAGATTTTAAATGACGATGAGTGATTTTTAATTATTTTTTTATATTCTGCGCGCTTTGTAAAGAATGTAGACAGTACAGTTCACAATATTTATACCTCTTTCATACTAATTAATTCCGATGTAACTTTTTTCAGTGAACAGTTACAACTATGTCGTCGTACGAAAAAAATGGTATTAACTATATATTTTTTTTTGTTGTTCATGTCACATGATAGGTATAAAAGTGCTATAACACTGGACCCATTTTGCCCATTGTTTTTCGTTGAGTAGTTTTTTTTGTAAAGATATTAGACGTATTCATTTTTATTAACTACTAGTGGGCCCGACAGACGTTGTACTGTCTTAACCATGAATATTAATATGAAATTAATTTAACATCCAGGGAGGCCTATATTCAGCAATACGTGTATTTTTTTTCTTTCATAAGAACTTTCTGCTCACAATAATAAGGACCCCCGAAAAAAATATTAGGGAAATCGGTCCAGCCGTTCCCGAGTTATGCGCTTACCAAAACATTTTACGATATATTATAGATTATTAGTATATACCTATTATGGCCAATAACTATAACATTTACCTTAATAGTAGTGTATGTGTGTGCGTGTGATACGCTACCTCAATGTTCTATATTAATGACATCATGAAACTAATCGGGATTTGCGACGAAAGTCCACGTGTTTACATTAAATCTAGTAAATATTGGTTCAGGAATTCAGTTACATTATAATTATACGTACCAGCTTATATCCATGGTCACTCTACCTGTGTACTACTCTATACATTGTTAATACTGATTTAGTTATATATTTTTTTTGTAATTATCAATTCTGAGACATTAGCCGTATTAAAAAAAAGTATATGTCAAATACTGTATTTCACAAATAGCACTAAAATATTGTACCTATCTATGTAGTTAGTATGTGAAGGTGACTTGATACTGGTTACTGTTACCTTTGCATACCATTCAATTAGTCGTTGTAGCAGACTAACCTTCTGGTCTTTAAAACTTCAACCCAGTGCGTGGCGAAATTCATATTTTTTGAACTAGCTAACCCGTTTTATCTATACAGTATTAACAGTATTAACAGTGTTTCTCTGTTATATATCCTTGTCTCTTCCTCCAGAATTACTCTATCTAGTAAAGAACCACTGCATCAAAGTTCGTTGAGTACTTTAAAAGCATACATAGGGGCAGACAGTGCGGAAGGCGACTTTATTTTATACTACGCATTGAGGTAAACTGTTTTTTTTTTCGGAAATAAAAATTACCGTTAATATTACCTTCTAGCATTAACAATGTATAAAGCAGACAAACGTTAGCTATAGGTATAATACTTAATAACTCACACGAATATCTGTACACGACTTACGGCTAAATTACTAATGCAATAACGACACCTCGTCTTCGCTTTCATATTTTTTTTATTTTGTTTTAACAAATGGCACACGAGCTATGGTCACATTTCGTGGAAAACATTTTCATACTTAACCCTATTGAAGCTTGGCAAAAAAGAGTGGAAATTATCTATGGCAACAATTACGAAAATGTACTAACAGTATTTTTGTAAAGAAAAACCTCGAGGAGACGGTGAAATGTTCTCAGAAATTGCTCTGCTGCTTTTTAATGTAATTATTTATTAAGTAGGTAAATGAAGTTGCAACCAGAACCAGGAAAAACTGAAAAAAACTGAGTTTATTGAAAGTGAAACCGTGGTTTGTCAACTAGTGTTTCATATTTTGACTGTAGAATGTTGCCGCTAGAGAAATCCAAGACTTTTTTGCCGAACTGTACCTACATAAAACTATGAATGCGATTATTATCCAAACAACAATGCAATAAAGTAAAGTACAGGATGACGACGACGTGATGAACTTTTACAATTATTAAAGCTCAAAATGGATTTTGAGAACCCACCTTTATAATCAGTTTTGTTTAATTCTCATTGTCTGAAAAGTAATAAATAATATTATCATCAATACATTTTATCAAACATTCAATCGACCGTTTTCGGCGCATACAGTACCCTAAACATTTACGATCAAATCCAATTTATAGATAGACTTTAGAATTTTCCAATAATAACTAGAATCATTAAAGCATGTAACATAACTTTCAACCGAAAAAACGTAGAGACGCCAAGTTTGGTATTGGTAGAATCTGTTTTATAAATAAAATACTTTTCTCATCATGTTGGCATGCTTGCTAAATATTGTAACAATGACAGAGTTCCAGTGTTACCAACCTTACGACGATAGGATCTATTTTAGAGCGCCTGTTACTTAACAGTAGTAAAATTGACTCTACAAAAGACTGAACTCAATTAGTAAGGATCCCTAGATAAAATCGATAGCAAAAGTAACAGAGTTGGAATAAAATATGATTTCTAAGTATTTTAAATCGCATCTTTACGTTTCTTCGATCCGAGAAAACAACAAGTAAGTACAACGACATTATGATAGATAATATTACAAGTATAGTAGTAGTTTATAACATTCGATAAAACACAATGGAAGTGTCAGTTTTAATAAAAAGGTGTCTCTCAAGTAGTGGGAAGTTGGCACACAGTTGCCAGGCGCTGTGTACCTGCGACATGTTGACAGGCCGTGTGTATTGACAGCCGAGCCCGGGGAGGGCGTACCCACCCCGGGCTTCCGGCACATATCTATATTAACAACACACGAAACATTCTGCCATTTCGCCACAAGCCACAGGGGCACAACTGCGTCCGTCAAACGAACAAACAAAAACTCTGGACCACGAAAACTACAGTTACAGTCGATTATACAGATACGCGAATACCTTATACACAATTTGGTACGTTTCACATGTTCATAATAATCAGGAATCACATTTAATTTCACATACAGCATCTCACTCACTCGGCACGATATAAAAGACAATGTGTTCTTTCACACGACAGCCATTTTGGCGAGGAGTTTAGACAGCACAGTACGAACACTCATTTAGATAGGAATCGACGTTAGCCTACTTAAGGGTAAATGTTGATACGGTCCACTGTCACACTTGTTCAAGTTGAATTTGATTCTGCCACCTTAGTAAATTGTGTTATACAGTCATGTCAAAATACCGTGGAGAGGTACAGGTGAGGCGGTGGCGGTTGGTGCGGGGGGTAAGCGCAATCTCGCGGCGGCCGCGGGGAAGCGAGAGAGGCGCGCCGTTAAATGATGCTCTCTCTGTTCCTCTCGTTCTCCTCCTGCGAACTGCATGAGCTGCCGCCGCAGATCTGCATCTCTATCTCTTGCAATCTGCGTGAAAGGTTAGTCGATATAATTTTAAGGTAGGTAAGGCCTGATAAGTGTCATTTTTGAATATTAGATATACTCGTACCTATCTATCTATACGCATGGGATAACTCGCCATATTGTCCAAGACTACTTTGACACAAAATAGGCAATATAAATTATATTAAATGTTGTACCTAGACATTCAATATAATTTATATTGCCTAAGCTATCACAGTAGTTGATATACTATATTACATGTATACTAATTATACTTCAGGAAAATATGACGGAGAAATCAATGGAATTATTTATCTGCTCCTGGTATAGGAGCAAGTGTATAATATCTCCAACAGTGGCGTGCATACCATATAGACAAAAAGACACTGCCTACCTTTAGTATTTTTGCTACCCGACTTAATAATAGAGTTGTCAGATCTTTTTTGTTGTGCTCAAGGCATAGGCTAACGAAGATCCGGTGTTTAATGGGTGAGTAGATAGGGAGGTACCTTTTCTAGATATTTCTTAAAGACAAGTTACCTATACATATGTGTCAATCCCCTGGGATTACTGCCTACCTTGTCGTAAAAGCCAGTGCACGCCACTGATCTCCAAAAACCAGCGAAGACTATATGGAGAACATACCTCCTAGTCCTCACCTCTGATCAACATCCCACTGTAATTGGCTAAGCAGCTTTTTTGATGACAGTCCAGTCTCTCGCGCAACCTCTTCATGTTGAGAGCAACATGTTATTCGTAGATGATACTAGTTATACTTCAACAATAAAAGCAAGTCCCTCACCTCTGATCAACCTCCCACTGCTGTTGACTAAGTTTTGCTGACATGGCCGCGTTCTCGGTCTCGACGGTGTGAAGTCTCTCGCGTAGCCTCTTGATCTCACACTCGAGTGCGTCATGTGAGTCGAGGAGTACACGCGGCGCCAGGGTGACCGGAGCGCCGCCGGTCACGCAGCCGTTGCCGGCCGCGCTGCTCCGTGCGCTCGACGCCAGGGACGCAACAGGTGATGCCACACGCAGAGGACTTACTGACGAACTGGTGGAAGATCATTCAAAAGTCAAACTGAAAGTCCTAACATTATGGCATACAATTAGGTAAATCATTTTTTAAACACAGTGAACAAGCGTTTGACCATCATCATGCCTGATATTAGTGTCATACTCTTCAGCAGAGCCACCCAACCAAATGCCGGGCTATTATATACCAAAATAGTGTACGTGTAACGTAGAAAATGTACGTAGTTCAATTATTACTGTACGTGTCCTAGTTTACGAAAAAATCGACATTGAAAGTGGCTCTGCTGGGGAGCATGCTCTTCAGCAGGGACACCCGCTGCAGCTCAACCGGGAGTGCTAAAGTTATAACTGAAATATGGAATCTAATGTACGTACAAGGCAGATAGTGTACGTGTTGAAAGAATCCATGTACGTCTCGTAGTTTTTTTTTATTTGACAATATTAACTTGTACGGTTTAGTCGATCGATACAGCTCAACCGGGAGTGCTAAAGTTATAACTGAAATATGGAATCTAGTGTACGTACAACGTACAATGTGTACGTGTTGAAAGAATCCATGTACGTGTCGTAGTTTTTTTTATTTGACAATTTTAAATTTTACGGTTTAGTCGATCGATGCAGCTCAACCGGGAGGGCTAAAGTTATAACTGAAATATGGAATCTAGTGTACGTACAACGTACAATGTGTACGTGTTGAAAGAATCCATGTACGTATCGTAGTTTTTTTTATTTGACAATATTAACCTGTACGGTTTAGTCGATCGATGCTGCTCAACCGGGAGTGCTAAAGTTATAACTGAAATATAGAATCTAGTGTACGTACAACGTACAATGTGTACGTGTTGAAAGAATCCATGTACGTCTCGTAGTTTTTTTTTATTTGACAATATTAACCTGTACGGTTTAGTCGACCGATGCTGCTCAACCGGGAGTGCTAAAGTTATAACTGAAATATGGAATCTAGTGTACGTACAACGTACAATGTGTACGTGTTGAAAGAATCCATGTACATCTCGTAGTTTTTTTTATTTGACATATTATTTGTTCGGTACAAATCTTGCAGCTCAATTTTGAAGCAGATGTACTCAACCGATTGAGCTGGAATTTTGTGTGTACCTTCGGTTTGGATGACAATGCGTGTACCATGCATTGTCATGAAAGAAAGAAAGAAAGAAAATTAATTTATTCTCGCAACATAAACATCTTGAGCATCCAAACAGTTGGAGTAAGAACTACATTTAATTAGGTAGGTAACAAATTGACAAGACCTAACTACAAACAAATTTAAAAAAAGAGAAAGAAACAAAATTGATAACAGTGTAAGGTGCTCATTATCCATATCGCGAGAAAAGCCTGCGTCTCAGGATTATGCCTTCGCGGTGCACGCCCTCAGCGCGGGGACCGCGGGGAGCGGACACTTCACGCAGGCCCTGGTTTTCGTTCGCCGCCTTTGAGTCGCATGCGCTAGCTCGTCTAGGCATTTGGAGAGGACCTATTTGCAATTTGATTTAATGATTATTATTTAAATGGCTTATAAATACATTAAATATACTTAAATACAATTCATAAAGTAAGTGTTGTGCATTTTAATGTCATAAAAGTAGGTAAATAAGTTTGGGGACGAAAAATCGAAGCAGTGAACAAAAAAGAAAAGAAAAAAAGTTTACGCGTTATCATATAGTACATACATATATATATATACTATATAGTGTGATTGTGTGTCTGCTGTGTCTTCCAGTCATCCAAACCGAAGGTTCACACAAAATTCCAGCTCAATCGGTTGAGTACATCTGCTTCAAAATTGAGTTGCAAGATTTGTACCGAACAAATAAAATGTCAAATAAAAAAAACTACGAAACGTATATGGATTCCTTCAATACGTACACATTGCGCATTGTACGTACACTAGATTCCGTATTTCAGTTATAACTTTAGCACTCCCGGTTGAGCTGCATCGATCGACTAAACCGTAAAAGTTAAAATTGTCAAATAAAAAAAACTACGAGACGTACATGGATTCTTTCAACACGTACACATTGCACGTTGTACGTACACTAGATTCCATATTTCAGTTATAACTTTAGCACTCCCGGTTGAGCTGCAGGGGGTGTCCCTGCTGAAGAGCATGCTCCCCAGCAGAGCCACTTTCGATGTCGATTTTCTCGTAAACTAGGACACGTACAGTAATAATTGAACTACGTACATTATCTACGTTACACGTACACTATTTTAGTATATAATAGCCCGGCATTTGGTTGGGTGGCTCT
>SJJU01009472.1:0-18843 GCA_012932125.1 Conopomorpha cramerella | reverse complement strand
CAAAATCAAAACTACCGCCAAAAAAACATCAGCCTAACACCGCTCCACGGCGTCGCATTCATCGCGCGCAGTATTCTTAATCACTTAGCAATGGTAAACGGCTAGGCGACAAGGTAAACAGTATGAAGACGACAACTTGAGCCATAACTCACGCCAGATGTAGGTAAACTTGCCCCGGCTTCCCCTCTCGCAAAACGCTTAGGGGTGAGAGGGGGGTGCATTTTGACATACGGTAGTGTTATTGTGCGCGCTCGCCTCAACAGAGCATGATTTAATTGTTTCTCTTGGACTGTTTCCGTTTGACTTTCGTTGCTATTGACTTTTAGGCTTCGCGATAGTTGGAAATTTGAAATGTCGTTTTGGGAGCTGGTGGTGGACGCTGTGCGGTTTCATTCGCGTTGTTTTCGTATCTCTGACTAACCCTCTGGGAGACAGTATGTTAGTTTACTTGATAAAACATTAATTGTAATGTACGTTAAGTGCTATTAATTAAGTAGTTTCATTGATCTTAAAATATTCGAAACACATCAAAAGTGTTTAGGGATCAAGAACATTTTTAGCTCTAAAAAAATCTAATTTATTCAAATCAAATCTAATCCTCTGGATTGGTCTCCTACCTAATGCCTGTATCAATGAGTTATCACCACATATTGAATAAATTATGAATGAATTCAGTTTTTGCAAAATGTATTCTTGATTGCAATCTTCTAAAATGTACTTGATCCCTAGACACTTTTGACGTGTGTATATACATTATAGATACCTACTTCTGTTCATATTACTAGATAGCTACAAGATGGAACCTTTTGTTCTTGTATCCATCAGATAAACATCTTTAGCAACGATGCCAATCACGCCAAACTCGAATAACACCTCAACAACGCTCCAGTGTAACCGAAAATCTTATCAGCCATTATTATCTCTTTAATGCAGAAACTTTTGTGCCTACGGGATACGGTATCCGAGACGATTGTTTCGACAAAAGGTGATTCGGACTTACAACATTTTCGATGTAATGTAAACAGAAATATTGTACAAATTCGAATCGTGAATGTTAGCGAAAGTCGAGAAATTGACTCGACTTGATACGAAACCAATTTTCTCTAACATTATATCGAAAACGAAAAAAAAAATACCTATTCATATAAGGTGGCAGTCAGCTGATGAGTAAATTTATATGAAATAGCTGTCCCGGCGTTGTTTTACCAAAAAATACCTATAATAGGCCCTATATGTGATGTATGAATGTAGATGAAAGCGAAAGGGGTATGTCAGGACCGTGACAAATGGAGATCTGTAGTCTCTGCCTACCCCTCTGGGAGACAGGCGTGAAGTGTATGTATGCATGTATGTTTTTCTAGTTATAAGCGAACAATACTGCCAAGTTTCATCAAAATCCGTCCAGTACTTTCTGCGCGAATTTAAGATGATTAAAACCACACCTATCATAATATAACTAGCCCTGAAGGCGAAGGCTCGAACTAAGTCCAGATAACACGGAACATTCATTTATCGACAAGCCATTTATTATTTCCCCCTTTCCAAACTAGAAGAGATTTGTTTACCAAAACAGAAGGCACAACTTATTAGGTACCAGGAGATCATAAACGCAGATTGGTATCTCTTAGCTTCACGTTTCATTAGTCCGTGGCACGGGTTCGATGCTCGCCCCTGATTGGCTAACTTTGCACAATGGCTGACTTGGAAACGGAGTTTGTTTTGCTGCTGTTTCCGTGTGAAGTGATCGCCATTTGCCCTGTTAGTGATACAATGAGATGTAACATATAACGGGATGTACATGTAACACACGGCAAATTTATTTCTTGGTATTGATTTTTTTTTAAACACAATTAGGAATGTCCTCTGCCCACCATCCTGCCTGATGCTAAGCAGCGATGTGGTCTACGATGGAGCACACTTGTTCATTAGGTATCTATTCACCCGCGGCTGTACCTAGTCTACTTTCATAGTGCGAACCGCCAGGATGTGGAACGACTTGCCGGAGTCTGTGTTTCCTGCGCAGTACAGTCTGAAGGTCTTTAAGTCGCGGGTGAATAGGTACCAGTGTGCTCCATCGTAGACCACATCGCTGCTTAATATCAGGCAGGATGGCAACGCTTGTTTATAGTGATAAAAAAAACTATTTATTTACCATCACAACACGGCTACACACAATTCACGGCCACTAATTAACACATTGCCGGACAATAAAATAGACACAATAGATATTTTATTGATATGACGCCTATAGGCGTTTACTGTCCGGAAAAGAGTTAATATTTTTTCTGATACCTAAAGTAAATTTTCCCATCCTGAAGACACCTAACAAGTGCGTAGTTATTTCACACTCAAAATACCTACTTCCCCAACAAGCCCCAAAACTCATTCCCTCTCAATAAGAAATGTACAAAGACGACTGCAAGCGACTTCGTTATGCGTTTAATTAAAGGCAAATTAGTGAACCCGATTAGACTAACAAACGGTTAACAAGACGTTGTTGTATTCGTCGGAAATGTTCGGAATTATTCGAGTATCACCCGGGTACTCCTGCAGCCCTGGTACAAATAGGCGATTGCCTTCGCTTACAAATTACAAATTAGCCCGTATTAATATAAGAGGCGGGGATTGGTTACGAACGTGATTCGTGACTGGCCATGGCCATCGTGTTCGTTTGAATGACATTGTTCTTTTTTTAGCAGCTGATGCCTTAGAATGCCAAGATCTCAATTTCGATTCCAGCAAACCAAGTGTTATCCATTGCACGCACACTCCATATTTATATGTATGCATGTTATTTTATACAGCTTTCTTATGATGAAAGAAATTACATACGGAATAAATCTTTTTAAAAGTTTTGTGGGCCCCATAACGTCGAGTGGATCTATCTACGACGCTGTTGCCTGTGACGTAATGTTATGAATCATAGCTAACTACCTCCACTGTAATCCTCATCCGAGTTATTCAGAAAAGTTTTTCAAACGAAGGCTAATAGTCAGCCTTCTCTAAAATAAAATATCGGGTTTTATAACGGGGTTTACAAACAAGTACAAAAGCAACTATCCGTCTCTATCATACTGACTAGTTGAAATACGCACAACTGATATTTTGCAACATACATTAAAAATTTAAATCAGCGCAAAATTATTCAAAGATAAGCACGGCATATATAACTGTGTCCAAAAATCGAGCAAACAACGAAGGTGACGCCATGAAAGCTTAAACTTTTCTTGTAATGTTTGCGGCATGTTTTGGCGTCAGTCGAAACGTACTTCACAAAAGCGAACGCCATGAAACAAATACCGAACCGTAATAAACACCGCCCCTCATTTCTCCGATACACACACCTATCTCGCGGAGTCGCAGACTCGGGCAGCGTTTTGTGATACTAATACAAACACGTTTTATACATTTAACGTTTTACAGGGTTTACGTATTCACGTTTTACGTTCGACAAGCGTCAGCTTAGTGTGTGTACTCGCACCTTCATAACGAAGGTGGAAGGTATTATGTATGATAATTCGCTCGTCGTTTTTAGACTTGTTAACGATTGTCGCTGGTTATGGTCGGTCGGTGTTACGTTTGTTCCTGTTTTTTTTTGGCGAGTGTATACGAAAAGGTGTTTAACCCTTAGCTGCATAGTGATGTAATACTACATCAGTATAATTTACTTCGATTTTTTTTCTAGCCTAGGTGGGACATCTACAGATTTTTCATTCTAAATTATTGTCAAAGTTCAACCAGTGGCGTGCACTGGCTTTTACAACAAGGTAGGCAGTAATCCCCAAGGATTGACGCTTATGTATAGGTAACTTGTCTTTACGAAATAAAGATACCTACGTATCTACTCACCTACAAAACACAGGACCTTCGTTAGCCTATGTCGTGAGTATATCAAAAGAAGATCTAGCAACAACTCTATTATTAGGTCGGGTAGCCAAAATACTAAGGTAGGCAGAGTCTTTTTGCCTATATGGTGTGCACGCCACTGTGTACAACTAATACGTATGAACGCAGTTTTGACTTTAAACCACTTTTAATTTTTTACTTTTTTTCCCATGATGCAGGCCATATAATTTAAGAAGGATAGGTTTATATTCAGACAAAAAAAATCATGCAGTTAAGGGTTAAGAATGTGAAATGCGTGAAATGCATGAAGAGCATGTTGTAATGATGACATGTTGGCAACTTTACTGTATAATCACTCCCTTCCACTATGGAAGACTGGCAGTTTTGTATGTAATTACTGATTTGAATTTATTACACTTCACGCCTTTTTAATCCTAAAGCGGGGTAGGCCGAGACACTTGCTAGGCAAGTGCCCACGAGTCACCAAGCGTATTTTGACCCAACGTGACAGGGGGTGAGCCCATCGCCGTTATAGGGTTCACACACCTTGTGGTGTGCGGGTTTCATCACGATGTTGTCTTTCACCGTACGAGCGTTGCATTGCGTACATAGGCTCTGAAAAAGAGTCCCATTGGTACACGTCCAGTAGCCGGGCTCGAACCCGGGCCTCCCGGTTACAAGTCAATTATCCGACCAACTGGACCACAGACGCTCTAAATAACCGCCAATAACCGCAATAATAGTTCTAAATAGTATTGTTACGTACGTGGGGGGTGGGTACTGATAGAAAAATTCACTATTACGAAAATCAAGAATTACACTTTATTTCGGCCCTGTAATTACTCAAACTAATTACAATCGTTAAACTAAAACCGCTAATAAACACTTTTACAATCACACAATCACTTGTCAACTCTCTTTAATTTTCACTCTTGATGTTCACTGTATCGCTGTTTAGTTGAAACTGTCCCCCCGACTCGATCGTCGCTCTTTATATACCACGGTACACAATCCAGAACATTCGAGTAGGTTCAGGTACATTCTCGAGTCTACTTCTAATAATAATAATAAAATACCTACTTGTGGTGCCTCGGCCGCTCGCGTGTTTATACCTACTCCAACAGTAGGTAAGTAGATTTATACCTACTTGTGAGTCGCGTCGACGGCTCGCGTGTTTATACCTACACCCAACAGTAAGTAAGTAGGTGTATACCTACTTGTGGTGAGGTAAGAACTTGTGGCTTCCGAAATATACCACACTATTCTCGATCTTTCGAGATCCTTCTACTACATTGTGACGCATATAGGCACTGTGTAGTGGTTTGTATGCGCCGACTTGGATACTGGAATGTTTCTTAGGCCTCTCGAATGTTCGACGTACCTCTACGGCATTCTAGCCGTTGTTTGCCGACCCCGGGGCGTAACACTACCCCCTTCTAAAACGTGCTCGTCTCGAGCATGATTATCTCCATAGTATCGGGCCAGCCGGTCGATGTGCACAACCTTGCATGGTCTGCGGTGATTTCTCTGTATGCGATATGTCACATCGTTGATCTTGGTCACCACCTTATATGGGCCCTCCCCGTTTGGTGACAATTTAGGAGACTTTCCCTTTTTACGCAAAGGGTTGTGCAACCACACCTGCGAACCTTCCTCGAATCCTGATTGATTAGACTTACGATCATAGCGTGTTTTCATCTTGTTACTGGCTTGAAGTCCATTATCTCGAAAAAGATTGTGAACATCTTCTAGTCGATTTCGTAAGTCACTCGCGTACTCCGTTATGGACATAGGTGTGTCTGGGGTCCTTCCGGTTAGTAAATCTGCCGGTAACCGCAGTTCTCTTCCAAAGTTCGCACATGCAGGAGTCATGTTTGTGCTCTCATGTGTTGCCGACCTGTACGGCAGCAGAAAAAGAGGTATGTGCCTATCCCAATCCTTTTGATGACTATCAACCACCTTGGCCAAATGTCGTTCCAGTGTTTTGTTGAACCTTTCGACCATTCCATCAGATTGCGGGTGATATGGCGTTGTTCTCGTCTTATGGATCCCCATGATTCTAGATGTCTCTTGAAACACTTGGGATTCAAAGTTTCTGCCTTGGTCGCTGTGTATTTCGAGAGGGACACCAAACCGACAAAATACCTCTATCACCAATTTTTCCGCAACTGTCGTAGCTTCCTGGTTAGGAATCGCAAACACTTCGGGCCATTTGGTAAAATAATCCATGATCACCAAGATGTACTTATTTCCGGCATCAGATGTTGGAAATGGTCCCGCGACGTCCAACGCTATCCTTTCCCAAGGGGCCCCAACATTGTACACCTTTAGCGCACCCCTACTACGAGTATGTGGCCCTTTGACTGATGAACAATTGACGCATTTCCTACACCAGTCCTCGACATCTTCGCGACAATGAATCCAGTAGAATCGTTGCCGAGTTTTCATTAATGTCCGCTTCACACCAAGATGTCCACCGGAAACATCGTCATGAAAGGATCGAAGCACATCTTTTACCCTTTTCTTAGGGATAATCACTTGTAGATGGGCATCCTTCCCATTTGTCGATTCCCATTTCCTGCACAATACACCGTTGTGAATCATTAAACTGTTCCACTGAGCCCAGTAACTTTTTGTTGTCGTACTCAATGGGGCGACGTCACACCATTTTGGTTTCGGTACTCCAGATTTGACCCAATCGAAAATGGGTTTAATGTCTGGGTCTTCCTGCTGAGCTTGTTTCATGGCGTCGTCACTCCATTCATCGCTGACTGAATCCGTTCGCAACATCCTGATGCAGTCTTTATCCTCCTGTCTCAAGCAATGCTTGCAATCGTCCGGACAGGGTCTTCGGGACAGGGCATCTGCATTTCCATGTGACTTTCCTCTGCGATGTTCGATGTGGAAGTCATACTCTTGGAGTTGCTCAATCCAGCGAGCTACTTGACCTTCAGGATTTTTAAACTCCAGGAACCACTTCAAAGCTGCATGGTCGGTCCTGATTCGAAACTTACGGCCAAGTAAATATTTGCTGAAATGCTGTAAGGTTTTTACTACAGCGCGCAGTTCTCTCCGGGTGACGCAGTAATTTCTCTCTGGTTTCGATAGAGATTTACTAAAGTAAGCGATCACACCTTCCTGATCTCCCTTCTTCTGTGACAGGACACCTCCAATACCCGTGTTACTTGCATCGGTGTCAACAATAAAGTCCATGTCATGAGCCGGGTATCCTAGAATAGGCGTTTCACAAAGCCTTTCTTTAAGGTGGTTGAATGCCAGAGCACACTGGTCCGTCCAGACAAATGGTCGCTTTTCTTCAGTCAACTGGTGTAGTGGCTTGGCTATGTCAGAGAAGTTCTTAACGAACCTTCCGTAGTACGAGCAAAGACCCAGAAAGGCTCTTACTGCAGTCTTATCCTTCGGCATCGGCCAATCCCTTACGGCACTAATCTTCTCAGGATCTGTCTGTATTCCATTTGCTGATATAACATGGCCCAAATAGTTCACCTTACGCTTTAACAGCGAACACTTCTTGGGACTAAGCTTAAGTCTTGCGTCTCGTAATTTGGAGAAAACTTGCTCTAGCTTGGCGACGTGGTCGTCGAAGTCTCTGCCAATGATGATGATGTCATCCAAATATACGAGGCATGTATCTCCAAGTAGTCCCGCTAGTATTTGTTCCATTAGTCTCTCAAATGTAGCTGGAGCATTACATAATCCAAAGGGCATGACGTTGAACTGCCATAGTCCCTTGCCAGTTGAGAAGGCAGTTTTCTCTTGGTCTCCTTCCTTGATTTCTACTTGCCAGTAGCCACTTTTCAAATCCAACGTGGAGAACCACTTCATCCCATTCAAAGTATCCAAAGTGTCGTCGATTCGTGGCAAGGGGTAACTGTCCTTCTTGGTCACGTCATTAAGTCGACGGTAGTCTACGCAAAACCTCAATGTGCCGTCTTTCTTCTTCACTAAAACGACCGGTGAACACCAAGGGCTGGTCGAAGGTTCGATCACCCTGTTTCCCTGCATTTCCTCAATCATGCTTTCCACTTCCTTTTCCCGAGCCACTGGAACTCGCCGAGGACGCTGTCTAATAGGCATGATCTCACCAGTGTTAATTTCATGCTGAACTACTCCAGTCCTTCCAATGTCACCATCATGTAGAGAAAAGACGTCACTATACTTCAGCAAAAGATTACGCGCCTTAGTGCGTTCTTCCATGCTGAGATCTTCTTGGCAACTGTCCAATAGACTTCCCAAGTCCATATTTCCATTTGACAGCCCCGTGTTCACGTCTGTACCTTGACACGTTCTTAACCAAGAAATTTCTTCGCAAGTACCTATACGAGTTCCTTTCTGCAATGCGTATTGGGTATCACTCAGGTTCAGGACCCTAATAAATGCTGCAGATGATGTTGTAACGATGGTTCGAGCGGTTATCCAAGGGCAGTCATCATCTAGCTTTTCTACTAATACGCAGCGGTGAGATCCTCGTCCCGTGTAGTACGGCAATTTCACTGGAACTAAGGCTTGCGACTTTGGCTGAAGAACCGTCCTTCGAGCACAGTAGACATTCCCGTTTACACCACCTTCCATGGGTATTTCATCAGTCCCAATTTTAAGGACGCCACCTTTAACATCAATTTTACAGTTATATCTACGCATAAAATCTAACCCAATAATGCAGTCATCAACGATGTTGGCGACGATGACTTTGTGCCAATAACTCCTTTCGGCTATCTTCATCTCCACCTCTTGCTCCCCATGGACGGAAATGTACTGACCGGTAGCCGTTTGAAGGTTTAGATTATTAGGTCGGACTAGGTGATCTCTCGTCAGGTGTTTAAGTAGCCGAGAACTAATTACTGTCCGAGAAGCTCCAGTGTCGATGGTAAGGTGACATGCTATCCGTCCAATTCCTCCTTTGACGACCAGACTATCCCCGTCGTTTGCTTGTGAGATCACAACTGGGACATTTCGACCACCAGCCAGTACTCGTCCCATAGTCCTGGCTATTACTCGTTTCCCTGCTGCGGTTCTGCTGCACCAGTGTCAGTAGACTTCGCCGCGGCATCCAGATTTCGCCTGTTGCTCCATTTTGGGCAATTGGACTGCAAATGCCCCCTTTCTCCACACCGATAGCAACGTGGGCTGTATTCGCGGCTCTTAGAAGATGATTCACTGACAGAAACCTCTCGCACTTTATAAGGTCGCGAGTCTTGTCGAACAGCTTCTACCTCCAAGGCATGTGCAACTGCGTTTTTTAGGCTTTCATGATGCCCCAATCGAACAGCAGCTCTTACCTCCAACTCACGAATGCCGTCAATGAACGCCTGTACGAGCATGCTGTCCACAAAAGAGGCCGACGCTGTCTGGTACGCTTTTCTCACCAGCTTTTCAATTTCCAAAGCCCACTGTTGTAGAGACTCGTTACGTCCCTGGGTCCGGTCCTTCAACTGGGCTCTGAAGACGTGCTCCAAATGTTTATCTCCGTATCGAGCCTCCAAAGCCTCAAGCAGGCGATCGTACGTCCTCTCATTTCCCAACGCTTCCAGTATAGTGAGGGCTTCATCTCGCAAGGCCAAGGTGAGTGCTGTCTTCGCCTGGTCTTTACTCCACCCATTCGCCTGAGAGACAGACTCAAACTGTAGTTTGTATGCGGTCCACGAGGAAGTGCCGTCGAATGGGGGGACCTTAAATCGTCCTCCTCCTGGAACACTGGAGGTGTCGGATCCGCAGGCACCGGTAGCCACTTTGACTTCCAGTTTCTTGAAATCATTTTTCATGATCTGCAGACGTGTCTCGTGGTCTTCTACCTTTTCGTTGACGTCCTGTATACGACTGTCGAATTTTACGTCCATATCCATCAACTTCCCTTGGACTTCCGCCATCTCTTGTTTCCAGTCTGCTGTGGACTCTCGGACTTCACGGAGCATACACGACTGCTCCTCCTGTTGATTACACAATTTCTTGTATTGTTCCTCCTGGGCTTCCCGGGCTTCCTGCTGGGCCTTAGCTTGTCTCTCCTCGGCTTCCCGCTGGGCCTTAGCCTGTCTCTCCTCGGCTTCCCGCTGGGCCTTAGCCTGTCTCTCCTCGGCTTCCCGCTGACTGATACACAGCTTCATGTACTGCTCCTCCTGTATTTTAGCCTGTCTCTCCTGGGCTTTAGCTTGTCTCTCCTGGGCCTCCCGGGCTTCCCGAGCTTCCCTTTGGCTTTCATTAAGGGCTCGTGATTGTTCCTTTAATAAAATCAGGATAGTGTTGAAGTCAATCTCGGCCTTCGGTCTTGGTGACGATGCCGGTGCAGTGACAGTAGATGGACCAGCCACGGCTGCCGTAGAGCCCTCCGCTGCACGTTGGCTCCGGGTTTGGACGCCCTCCGGTTCTTGATCTCGTGGAGTGATCGGCATTTTCTATCCCACTTCTGACACCAAATGTTACGTACGTGGGGGTGGGTACCGATAGAAAAATGACACTGTTACGAAAATCAAGAATTACACTTTATTCCGGCACTGTAATTACACAAACTAAAACTAATAACACTTTTACAATCACACAATCACTTGTCAACTCTCCTTAATTTTTCTCTCTTGATGTCCACTATATCGCTGTTTAGTTGAAACTGTCCCGCCGACTCGATCGTCGCTCTTTATATACCAACGGTACACAATCCAGCACATTCGAGTAGGTTCAGGTACATTCTCGAGTCGACTTCTAATAATAATAATTACATACCTAACCGTCGCGTCGGCCCGCTCGCGTGTTTATACCTACTCCAACAGTAGGTAAGTAGATTTATACCTACTTGTGACTTGTGAGTCGCGTCGACGGCTCGCGTGTTTATACCTACACCCAACAGTAGGTAAGTAGGTGTATACCTACTTGTGGTGAGGTAAGGTAAGTACTTGTGTAGGTACTTGTGGCTTCCGAAATATACCACACTTTTCTCGATCTTTCGAGATCCTTCTACTACATTCTGAGGCATATAGGCACTGTGTAGTGGTTTGTATGCGTCGCCTTGGATACTGGAATGTTCTTTAGGACTCTCGAATGTTCGACGTACCTCTACGGCATTCTAGCCGTTGTTTCTCGGCCCCGGGGCGTAACAGTATATTATTGTATTACCACTTGGTGTGTCCAACAAGGCTCATGATGTTGTACCTCCTATAGTCTGTACTAATGTTTCATCTAAACATTGTGAAATGCAATAAATAATCGACTAGGTATTTATCGCGGAAAATTTTACACACCTCCTAAGTCCAAACTACACCCTAGATTAACACAAATTCTACATTCTATCCCGAATGCATCAAGGGGATAAATTTCTGGTAGCACGACAGGGTACAGCTAGTAAAATAAATAAAAAAATAAATACACTTCACGCCTTTAATCCCAAAGAGGGGTAGGCAGAGGCACTTGCTAAAGCAAGTACCCACGGTTCACCAAGCGTATTTAACCCAACGTGACAGGGGGTGACCCATCGCCGTTATAGGGTTCACACACCTTGTGGTGTGCGGGTTTCATCACGATGTTGTCCTTCACCTTACGAGCGTTGCGTTGCGTACATAGGCTCTGAAAAAGAGTCCCATTGGTACACGTCCAGTAGCCGGACTCGAACCCGGGCCTCCCGGTTACAAGGCAAGTATCCGACCAACTGGACTACAGACGCTCCTCCGGGTACAGCTAGTGTCCAAAAAATTCCAAAAGACCGGCTAATAATAATGTAACCAAAATAACGATAATATCTAATGTAGAAATAATGTAACCAAAATAACGATAATGTTGCAATCCACGGAAAGAGTTTTAATGCACTGAGCCGGAATAAAGTGAATTTGACCCCAAAAAAGAGAATTCTATTTTCAACTTTGTGACCGGCGAACGCGAAGCATGACCTTGTCAGTACTTGCCTAACCTTTCAACCCACCGTCGTGATAGGAGCCTTGACCAGTGTCATGCGCCTTGTGGTATTGACGCCTATTAGAATCTATTGTAAGAAAGCACCGTCAAGATTAACGAAATACATGTTTTAATTGACAACGAAGGGTTTCAATGTGTGTTTTAATGTTTCTATTTTTTTGCCTCATACACACATCAAAGTGTCTAGGGATCAAGAACATTTTTAGCTCTAAAAAATCTAATTTATTTAAATCAAATCTAATCTTCTGGATTGGTCTCCTACCTAATTCCCCATGCCTGTATCAATGACTTATCACCACATTTTGAATAAATTATGAATGAATTCAGTTTTTGTAAAATATATTCTTGATTGCAATCTTCTAAAATGTACTTGATCCCTAGACACTTTTGATGTGTGTAGTTTATTTGATAATAGAGATGTAGTTGGGTTACATATGATGCGTCTGATTGATTAACACGAAGACGTTAGGTATTCTATTGTCTTAGTTTTCCCTTATTCCAGTCGGCAGGTAGTATTTTAACACGCCGTAGGTGTCGGAGTGGGGTTCCCGGCCCTTTGTGGAGATCCACAAACGGTCCCGCGATGGTCGGCGGTACCGAATGGACCGGTTTCTGTCGTAGAAGAGGACGAACCACTCGAGGCGGAGCCCACAGGGGCTGGGCGCTCGTTGGGTGGACCTTAAAGAATATCCTCTGGGTGCCCAGGACCCGCCCAGCATAAATTAACAAAACTCGATTCCCATCGAGTTGTGTTAAAATTTATTTGGTAATTCAAATGAAATGAAAGTGAATTTTAAAAATGTTTTTATACACACTTCACGCCTTTTTAATCCCAGAGCGCGGTAGGCAAAGGCACTTGCTAAGAAAATGGCCATGGTACACCAAGAGTATTTAACCCAACGTGACAGTGGGTGAGCCCATCGCCGGGTTCACACACATTGTGACGTGCGTGTTTCATCACGATTTTGTCCTTCACCGTACGAACGTTGCGTTGTGTAGGTACATATCTTCTGAAAAAGAGTCCCATTGGTACACATCCAGTAGTCGAACTCGAACCGCGACCTCCCGAATGCATGTCAAGTATCCGACCAACTGGACCACAGAATTTACTATAGTATTTTACCGCAAATAAAGCCAATAGGAACTTACTGTTATATTGTATTGGTTTATGGCTATTTGATTTACTTGTATACGTGGACATTTTAAATTAATTTGTTATTTTTCTAATGCTTGTATTCATCGATATACATGAATATGTTATCAACCTGTGATTTCTTAACAAAGGTTATTTAAATTTTAACAATACGTTGAATAATTGGACAATAAGTTTGTTTTGTTTATTCCTACATGGTACAATGCATTATTATACTGCGATTAACTGTAGAAAATTGTATGGCTAAATTATTAACACAAAAGAAAAGGATTCATGCGAGTAAACCAACAGAAAGGCGTAAAGTTGAATATAATATAATGTTATATTCTCACAAATTGCCAATTGATAACATATCGATGGTTTCCAGCCAAAAAGGCCTAAGCGACTTTTTGTCCAAAATGAGTTGAGTATACAGTTTGCATCGTCTTTTTTTTCTGCGTCGATTTGTCTAGGTTTCATAGTTGTATGACGTAGTTTGATGTCGCTTACGCGGTAGAGATTATGTATTTTTCTCCTAAAACATTGCTTTATTTAAACTTTAAGCCACTCTCCTGTAAAATTACTTAAATGTCGATTAGACCTTTTTGCCTGGAAGCCATCGATATGTATGTATAACATACACAGCCTCAACCCATTCATTTTGACATACAAAAAAAAAATTTCGTAGCAAAAATACTAAGCTCAAATACATCGAACAATTCGCAAATTGGAAATATATTGAAAGAATGTATGAATGGACGGCATTACAGACTTACAGATATACATCGACCTTCAGACTGAAACGGAGATAAAAATGCCGATCCGGTATCAATCGGCGCATGTTAATCGATCTAGGATCCATAGATCCATAGTGTGGGAGTGCGTGATTCAATAATCTGTCCTCATTTCGACAATGTTTAAAACGGGTATTATAGCGCGAAGCTTAACCAAAGATAAGCATTCAGCCTGCTTAAGATAAGCTTGCTTGCTCAGAATGCTTCTTCATCATCATCATCAGCCCATACCTGTCCACTGCTGGTCATAGGCCTCTCCAATCGCACGCCACGAATGCTTATCTTTGGTTAATCTTCGCCCTATAATACCCGTTTTAAACATTTAATATCATGTCAGTGCGCGTTTCCTTAAAAAATGATTTGGTTTTTAATCGTTGGCCATATGACGTCCACTGCTGGACGAGGGCCTCCCCTAGTGATTTTCATGACCATTTGGAGGGAAATGCCAATAATCGCCACCTATGGCAAGCGGGTTTGCGATCGGCGATGTTGTGGTCTAACTACACCGTACTACACTTTTTTTGCTGCTACTACTTGGCCCTTATTTCGAAGTAAAAATCAGTACTTAAGTGTCGCCTGAGCATAGTTTGTCCCTTTAGCACAGACGCGATTGACAGCCAAACAAACGTTCCAGAAACTAAACGAACTCAGCAGGCTTAGCACGCGCATCAAGAAAGACATGACATTACAACAAATACGCGCTCTCATTGGCTGCTATGTCACGCTTCGTGCGACTCAGCTAGTTTCAACAAATCGCAGCGGGTTATACCTATGTCTTGTCACTTATTTCTTGGAGCGCTGTGCTAGAGGAGCTGGTTCGATTATAATTTACCTAGTTAGATGGACAGAAATTTTAAGAGACGTAATACGTTCTGGGTACCCTTCAGGGTTTCGTAAATCCCATTTGCCGTAGGTACATAGTGGAAACATTCCCCAGGTCAAATTCGTGATTCGAATATGTATTTTATTTTGTTTTTCCTATTTTGTATGGGATAGGGAATCTCGTATGCCATAATATGACTTTAACACGAGTCTTTTGAAGGTCATCCAATATGGTTATGTAACACTTATACTAATCATCACCACAACCGGCAATCAATGAACTCCAACATTAATTACGAACAAAAAGATTGTTAGTTTCTACTTTAACATTATTCATGGTCACCCTACTTATGGTTCACGTATGTCGAATGTAATGTGACAGGTTCCGCATAATTACTCAGAGAAATTATAAATAAATGAGTAGGAGGGTCATCAGTGAGATGAGGAAATGTAACAGAAAAATTAAACATGACACTTAAAAAATATATGTATATACCTAATGTCCAAATTTGGTGCATGAATAAAATTAAAATTATACAACACATTGTAGGTAATTTCACTTCAAAACCGTCTCAAACGTATTTTAAAGTAAATAGCTAGTTAAGTCGCATGCTGTAATTGTCATTTGTATCCACAGTAACAATGACAGGTATTTTAATGCGTTTGAGAATTCGACTGTTGGTATTACAGTCATTCTGTAGAAAGAGAAAACGGAACAAGTAAAAATGTGATACTTTTTTATGACAATGGTTTCTTAGTGTGCAATTTTCAAGAGAAGTTTTCTGTTTTGATCTGACGGTAATGATATAGTATAGTTTTGAATGAGGTTTAGGTTTGTCCAGTTCACAAAATTTTTATTGTTTTAGGTACATCTTGTAAGGTCTTTTGGGTGATTAAAGAATAAAAATAATCCTAATTCATTTATAAAAGAAAATTATAAAAATTTTGTTCACATTCAAGAATTAACTTACAAATGTAATAATAACTAATAGGTCTATAAGTACAGGATACGGTCGTAAGTAAATATTCCACGTCGACATTTGGAAAGAGGCCTTCATATGCTTATTACGAAGATCTCCGAACAGTAGGAAGTCTCTATTATAGATAATTTCGTTCATTAATTTCAAGTAGGTACACACTTACGCTACATATTGATGAGCGTATTAAGTTTACGTAAAATCAACAACATAATGTTTTAAATGCAAAACCGATTGACGTATGTCACGCATAAGCAGGTATACGGACGATGCTCTACAAAACCGGATTTAACCGGCTGCATTTTTCCAAAGGTTAATATGCAATATGAATCGCTGAGTATCAACGTATTAAGTGCGTCACGCAAGTTTCTCAGAATTTCCCACGACCCTGTGGTAGTATATTATCACTTTCGCTTCATTTACGCAGCTATTCTGCAAGTAGGTATGAAGTTAAACTCAAATTGTAGTTAAAATTAAAAATAGGGCGTGATGGGAAGCGACTATAACCTAGGTCACGCTACTGTCGACTTGAAATCGAAAGTTCGGAAGCTTTGAATCCGGATGCACGTATGTAGCAATGCTTCTGTTTTTAAGAGGTTAATGTGTTTACGATGAAAGATTCCATGGTGAGGAAATCCGTATACTTATTTACCAAATGGTAAGCATGGAACGTTTGTAATTAAAATGTAGTCTAGCAGTTGTCTGTTACTTGCATGTTTGTGAGTTTGAGTTCGAGATTAGTCATATATGAATGGATTTCTTTTCAGGGTTTTTGTGTACACTATGCAACGATCTTACTGCAAAGAAAAACATCGCGAAGAATTTTTCATAACATAATGTGTGTGAATTCCATAATGGGGACAGGTGAACCGTGGGCATTTGCTTAACAAGCGATTCGACTACCCTGTTTGGGGAAAAAAGGCACCCACGCCATCTCAGAAATTCAATAAATAAATTATTTTAAGTACATAATATTATAAATGCGAAAGTTTCTGACTATGTTTGCTTGTTACTTCTTCAAAGCACCGGATGTTCCCCGTTGTAATTAAAAACTATATAGTTTAGACATAGATATTTATTTATTTCGGCACACAGGTACAGATGCATAAAGTTGAATACATAATTAGTTAAAAGAACACAAAATTAAAAAATGGAACGTGTAGCACCGGGTGTGTGCTGCTCCTCGCGGTCCAAAAAGGCAACGACTCGGCAAAGTGTCACGCGCATTTTTTTACATTTTTTACGAGCAATTAACATTTTTTTGCCGTAGAAAGATTAGTACCTCGTGTATTGGAAGAAATACACCTTTTAAACCTTCCCTGGACGTCCACGTGTAATTTAAGACTAACATTTGCGAAATCGGTCCAGCCGTTCTCGAGTTTTAGCGATACTAACGAACATCAATTCATTTTTATATACATACTAGTGGACTCGACAGACGGTTGTCCTGTCTTAACTGTTAATATGAATATAAAATTAGTATAACATCCAGGGTGGCCTGTGCCCAGCAGTGGATGTCACGAAATATAAACTATCCTAACTCTCAAATTGGACGAAATTACATATAAATGCCAACTTTTGTGAATATTGGTAGCCTTGGTGAAGAGTTCATTGCCATCAAACATCATGACACTGGATTTTTATATACCTATTAAGATATTTCATTTCAAAGCATATTTGGGCCACAGTCTCCCACACTAGAGTGGCGCGGATATCCTGAGCGCTCGTGACGTCTGCGACATTGGTTGTCTCTAATACTTTTGTTCCATCGTCCCGGATCATAACACTTTCAGTTCAAGAACATGTCGTAAACAACCATCTCTTTTAATTAAATTATCGCGTAAGGCGTGGTTTCAGACATTATTGCGAACGAATATTAGAAGGGAAATTTAACCTATTATTTGTACATAAATTCGTGCATTATTATGGTATATATCCACTGTTATTATTAAGATTGATATGCACGAAGGCAAATTTAATTTCAATTACGGGCCGCATTAAATTAATTAACAGTTTATTAAACAGATGCCGTGGCACACTTTGTTTACATTTTTTAATGTTGCGTTAATAATTATATTTTACGCGTTGGTTGTGTTTCAGTGATTTGTAGCGAAAAGCCTTCTTCTTTCTTCTAACTTTTAAATAAGTTTATAATCGTGTCATGAACTTTTCTTCTAGCTTTAAGTAAGTTTATTGTCGTCTCATGAAATTGTTAGTAATACCAAAGTGGGATACGTAGAGGTAATTTGCTTTATAAACGTCTAAATTTAGTGGCTGGGACAGAGACTTCGCCCAACAGTGACACATAGACACGGGATGTAAATTTTCTGGCTTCGATTACAGCCAGTCAAATTTTATGTTATTAATGTAACCCTACGTTTTCCACGGCCCAAAAATAGAAAAAAAAACATAAGTGTCCAGTGTTCTGGTCATGGAATATGAGATAACCAGCCTAGACGGATATAATGTCATCATCAGTCACATGCCGTCCACTGCTGGATGACGGCCTCCCCCAATGATTTTCATGGTCGATTGGGAGGAAATTCCAATAATCGCCACGCTTGGCAGATGGGTTGGCGATCGCATCACCAGATGTATTTTAACTCACAGAGAGCGCTGCTGCCCGTCCTCTGGAGAACTCCGACACGACCGAGGGGTCGTGTCTTATGACCCCCAAGACGGGTAAAGTTGGGCTGGGGTGGTGACACATGTATTCTATTCGCCGTTACCACACGGATTATGAAAACATGTTTTATTGTGAATGTTTGACCGGTGGAATCATAGAGTAACGTATCTGACGACCATCGTCCTAGAGGAAGATGCCAGAATCACTAATCCATCACGATATTTTATCCAACTAAAAGCATCGATAGTTAGACAAACTATCCCAGTTTTATTATAGTATAGATGGATAGATGAAAGTGATTTATTTATCATTATATCGATTGAGATCGTATGCGATCGATTACTTTAGTTTAAAAACGAATGTAAACAATGTTAATAACTGGTTCAAATATTTTAGGTATTTATCACGTGGAATTAACTGCTCCATGATTTAACATGACGTTTACCCATCACTGGTTTGACCCCGATTAAAGTACAATGCCGGACCTAAACAGAAAATCGTGCGAACAATATACTTATTATTAGTCCCTCAGAAATGGTCAATGCTTGTATACATATATTAGTGTAATACTATTATGACTTTCGAATAATTTTCAAAGAAAAATAGGCCTAATTGTTTCCAAGGACTTGCTTACTTAATCGCGAACAAGAGTCAGATGATACAGATATGCAAATTGCGAAATTTGTTTGTACGATGATTCTTTGTTTGCTCTTGACTTTAAAATTATGGATT
>SJJU01009471.1:0-14062 GCA_012932125.1 Conopomorpha cramerella | reverse complement strand
AAAACACCGCAACATGAGAATGTTATACTTATATTAATATATTATAGCAACCATTTACATCACGTCCCTTTCCCAGAGAGGTAGGCAGAGATCACGGGCCTCCACTAGACACGTTCTTAGCAAATATCTTTCGCCTCTTTCACATGCGTACATCTCTTCATACATGCTCTCAGAAATTAACCAAAACCGAAAAAAAAACAAGAACACATTCCTGCTTAACCACAGGCGGGATGGTGGCCAAACGCTTGCTAAATAAGAAACAACACGTACCAGACGTATAGAAAAACGTGGCGGACTTGAAAAACATGGTTTTAGGAATGTAAATCTTATTTTTAATGTTCCATTTTCATTTCAATGTACATAATAATATGTGTTCATCATCATCATGAGCCTAATGACGTCCACTGCTGGACAAGGGCATCCCCCAATAATTTCCAGGATCAGGATTTGGGGGAAATGTCAACAATCGTAACCCTAGAACGCTTTGCACAGAAATTTTGCACTGGGGTTCTTAGTCACTTTTTCAGTCTTAGCAAAAAGCCAAGACAACACCTAAGTGGTCCAAAGTGAATAACATGCAATTATGGCACGTATTTTTTAAAATTATCATTGGATCGACCACTAGAGAAATGTTGTTTGAAAAAAATCAACAATTAATTAAAATGCACTACACATTTTTATTGCCATAGAGGGGCAGTCGGAGGCTATTTCTAAGCACACGCGTATTTATCCCAGCGTGACAGGGAGTGAGCCAATCGCCGTTGTAGGGTTCACACTTCCGACCCTCGACGTATGAGTGTTACATAGTATCAGAAAAAGAGTCCCATTAATACACGTGCGGGGTATTATTATATTAATGTAATAACGCGAAAAAGGAAACATTCCTTCACATAATACACTAAAAGTTAAACTTATTGCGATGCAACAAATAATAACCTCAAAATGGGTTTACATCGGTGAAATACATTTTCAACAACATACTGTTACATAAATATTCATAATATTCTTACCTTCCGGAATTGAATTAAGCATAACAAATTATTAAAATTACATAAACTGTTAAAAAATCAACAAAAAACTCAAGAATTGTTCTTGAGCAGTTAACACGAAAAGGTTTAACGAATTTTACCTTGCCGCTAGTACAGAAATCAATCAATATGTCAAAAATTTTCACTATAAAATGAGGGTAGTTAGACATTAAAATTTATAATCGCAAGACACGTTCCTATTCATGAGAACAACGCTAAGGAAGTCAAACAACCCAACGCTAGGTTTTGTTTATATTTCTTATTACTACGTAGTGAACAGAAAATATTTTATTTCTTCCTCTAATTTCGACAAATAGGTAATCCATGTGAAAATGTCGTAAATAATTGTTTCACAGTAAAACACAACCTGGATTACATACGGGTTTATGTAATTCAGGTAAGCTATAATAACAACCTCTTATACTAACCTTGTACTTAGTTACTTAGTAGTTACATTAAGTTATATTTTTACAACTACAAAACATAAATTAGCCTTATTTTTTTCGAACGACGAGATTTTATTCTTCCCAAAAGTAAAATCCCAAATACACACTTCGTTCTCTCCAAACTTCTGGCGAGCCGTAAAATAAGCGACAATAAAACTTCCACTGATTGTTATTCGATACACAATAGCAATAAGCAATTAATGTCGTAAACGTATGTAATAAGTAATTATTCTGTACACGCTTTGGGAAGAGACACAGTTTCACTGAATCATTAAAGGTGGTCAAGACTTTTCAGAATTTCATGTTTACAATACCATTAAAAAAAACCAAACCCTAAAGTAAAGGAAAGTGTGATACATATTACACAGATCTTGGCCTAATTTAAAACATTATTAGTGGATTTTCTTTCGTCTTAACGTCTTTCCTAGTATATAGAGGTACAACTAAAATTATAAATGTGAATGCAACTTTGTTTGTTTCACTTTCACGCAGAAAATACTTTGCCGATCATCATGAACTTGCTGCACATTTTTGGGGGCATTAGAAGTGCCATGTAGGCTAGAAAGGAATACACCGTAGGTATATTCATGGTAGTCGGGTATATTTCTGACAGTTAATATAAGGTTATTGAACATATTATTCAACATGCTTCTTCGTCAGTACCTTTCCATAGGAAATGTGGGAGAGAACAACCGCCTCTCCACAGCAGGTCCCGTTCCGGTGGACTCAAAACTTCTCGTACTCCACTAATCACCTCTTACGACAGGAAGGGGGGTCAGCCGTAGCTCTATTCATCATCCACAAATAGACTAAGTGACATAATTTCTCCGAAGTTACCATCTTATAATGTCTGTCTTATCTGGATCGGAAAATTGGATTTTATCTAACCATCATTACATAGTATAAAACAAAGTCGCCTTCCGCTGTCTGTACCTATGTATGCCTGAATCTTTAAAAATACGCAACGGATTTAGATGGGGTTTTCTTCAGTAGACAAAAGTGATTCTTGAGGAAGGATTACGTATGCATATAATATCCGAGAAAAACTGTTAACAATGTATATTGGCAAAACGACGTTTGCCGGTTCAACTAGTGGTATAATATCATCATCATCATTATCATCAGCCCATACTTGTCCACTGCTGGACATAGGTCTCTCCACGCCACTGTGATCTGTTTTCGGCTTCTCGCATCCAGCTTCTAGGTATAATATTAAGTGTTTTTATAATTACATTAAATCGTACAATATAACTATAAAGGGCGTGGAATGTCTGGTATTTGTAAGGTGTGTGGTGGTAACAACTTAAACCTCAAGCTATTGTATAAGAAACGAGCGCCAGCGACGTGGTCGCGCACTGTGCGGACGAGGGCGGCGCGAGGCCTCGACACTGTTTACACAGTGATTATACCTCCACGGGCTTGATAACTAACTTAGCGCACCTACACTAGCAACATTAGCATTTTATGAAGCAAATAAAAAAAATTCTTCGTTCAACCGCAGAACGTATTATCCTATTACGTTTCGTTGAATAAGTACATATAGTTCATTAGCTTTTAGTCTGTATTCTTGTAGTTATAACTCTCGCGTTTAGTACGTCAACAGAATAGGATGGAAATACGGGCTAAAAGATACGGAATATTCACCTCATTTTATTTTTATAGAACAAAGTTCAGTTATTGATTGTATAGTATAGTTCCACTAGTTAAAACGATCAACGTGAATACGGTTCTACTTATACCAGTTGCTTCATTAGCATTTTGCGTACAGTTCACCATATTTCGATAACTTCACTAGTATTACAGTAGCGTTTAGTAGGTAGTAGAACTTTTTGAATGCACGGTAAATTCCTATATACATTTGTAACCCATGGTAATTAAAGAGAGATCGAGGTAAAAATAACACACTTCACACCTCGATATTCCGAGAAAATATCTACAACATTTTGTATGTCTCAATCCAGCAGGCCTAGCAAAGCGCTCCACGAAATACATGACAAGACATACGAGGCACTGCGATTGGTTGAATAACAAGCTTACTTGCACGACGTGTGACATAGCAGCCAATCACAGCGCGCATTTGTTCTATGTCTTGTCTTTCTTTGAGCGCTTTGCTAGGCCCGCACATCAATCTTTAACCCTTTCGACACTCCTATGGCTCTGCCAGAACTATGTTTTGAAAGGTCCGCTCAATTTCAACTAATACAAATTACCTTCATCATACATGTTCAAACCTAACCCTAACCACAATTTTTCATTAGAAACCACATATATTTAATAAGAACAATATTCAGAGAAAATAAAAACAACAATGCTAGGTCAACACTCAACTCTGTACCACTACTGTATATGTAAGTAAACCACACGAAAAGTAAACTGTTTAATCATTGATGTACCTACTGAAGAAAGGGCGTGGTAGGTAACGCTAATGGTGCCCCGAATGACGTTAACAAACCATGCAATACAGTTCGACCAAACAAACGCCTTTATTAAACATGCATAATCCTACTAATATTATAAACGCGAAAGTTTGTATGTGTGGGTGGATGTTTGTTACTGTTTCACGCAAAAACTACTGAATGGATTTCAATTAAACTTTCCAATAATATAGTTTCTACATCAGAATACACACATGGGCTACAATTTATAAAGATATTGTGACGAAGTCGGGCACCAGCTAGTACACAATATACCAACATGCGTCACGTCCATAGTCTCCTGGACTCTGAAATGACATCAGCTGGGTCACTTAAAGAGTCCAGGTAACAATAGTAAGGACCCATTGCAACCGTACCAATAAATAATAATTGACACATATCGTTCCTTAGCTTACAACACCGCCTACGTCATTTTACCAACTTTACAGGAGACGAAAAAAAAACTGTTGCTGATTGCGACGCCGGCGGAATTACGGCTTCTGGTTGGTTGAATTATATTTCATGGGACCATTGGTTCAACGCGCAATGCGCAGCTTCATCCAGTGGTATTAAAATGTAAAATTCGCCAATTTTCAACTTTAGCGGTGTTGTTAGCTAAGGGACGATATCCATATACGCTAGTTGCTCCGTTTTTCAAAAACCACAGATCAGGGTCTCAAGTCTAACTACACTGGTACACACGTCAAAAGTGTCTAGGGATCAACAACATTCTTAGCTCTAAAAAAATCTAAATTAAATAAGATCTAATTCAAATCTAATCTTCTGGGTTGGTCTCCTACCTAATTCCCCATTGTATCAATGACTTATCACCACCACATTTTTAATAAATTATGAATGAATTCATCGACCGAGGGAGCTCTCCAGAGAACGGGCAGCAGCGCTCTCTGTGAGTTAAACCACAACACCACTGCGATCGCCAACCCGCCTGCCAAGCGTGGCGATTACTGGCATTTCACCCCAAATGACGGATCTCATTGGGGGAGGTCCTCGTCCAGCAGTGGACGTTATGTGGCTGATGATGTGATGAATGAATTCAGTTTTTGTAAAATATATTCTTGATTGCAATCTTCTAAAATGTACTTGATCCCTAGACTCTTTTGATGTGTGTAGTTGCATTGATCGAATTTAATTACTTTCATTACACTGTCATCCGTAGTAAAATAGCGATGCATATATTTTGCGCTACGTTTCCAAAGCGATGCAACTACGTGAGTGTAGCAGACTTAGCCCCCTGATTACTAGACACAATACCAGACATGTTTTCATAATTTGTGCAGATTTGGCAAATGGAATTGGAGGGACCTATGTCCAGCAGTGGACAAGTATGGGCTGATGATGATGATGATGATGATGGCAAATGGAAAGGTTGCGTTAGAGTGATAAGCGGTTACTTATCGTCCATCCGTAATTATGCAATTTGGAACGCTTATTATTCTTTACAACGCTTTTTACGAGTGGAAAACATTTAACTGTTTCATTTGGCTAAACTTTGTGTCAAATTAGTTATTGTCAATATATAGAAGAACACCTTACCTCATAATCACAAGGAAATTATTTGCTCAAAATAATATATGACTTAAGAAATGTAAGCAAAGTTAACGATATTAACATTTTTTTAGGTTCCTCGAGGAACTACAGTAGCGGCACTTCGAATTCACGCACATATAGATGCATCGAACGTCGAGTTGCGAAAACCTATCATCTACATAATGTCTAGGTACTATTACAGGAAAATCGTACCTCTGTAACAGTAGGTACAACTTGTAACTTTATAAACACGGCGCGTGCGCATCTCGCGATTACACACATTAATGTAGGTACATGCCTACCTACCTGCTACTCTGTATGTATGTATGTATGTGTGTAGTCTGTCTGTGCCCTCGTTCGTACATTCATTCATAACAAAGAGGACGTAACAAAGTCACTAATTAACGGCGACCATCCGTAAAAAAACATTTAAAAAAAGAATGAGGCCAGGAAGTAGTTGATAATTTGTGACATAATGATGAATATACTTTTTTCCAGAGTACAGTAGGTAGCGATATATTATAGGACGAAGGGCAGGCAACTTACTATAAAATTCCCCAACAAGCGGTCCTATACACAACAATTACTCTATTACCAGGCGTAAGGCGGGTATCGCGTCAGCATCATCATTTCGAAATTTTCTGCGTCTCTTTGAAGCGTATCGTAACGAAAACTAAATGTAGGTTACAGCTATAGGTTTGTTTTTTACAAATGATACCGCGATCAATGGAATCCAAAACTATTGCGAAATTGTATATTATAGGTAAATCACAATGATGCGATTGTGACACGTGCATAATACAATATTGTTTTATAGTCAGTTTAACATGGTATCCCTCTCTTAGAGTAATACACTTTAATCGTTGACCTTCAGAAGTAAAAAATCTTTTAAAAATATACGCCGTCGACAGAATACGCAAAACAATGATTCGCCACCGAAGCCGGAATGCAAACATGGCATTCTAAGCCCGCGCAAATGACAGTTGAAAGCCAGTTCTGTTATTGTAAAGTGCGCAACCTTGACCGAGAACCTGAATTGGTATTGTTTTGCTGACGCTATTACACAGAAGGCCCAGCACGCGCGTCAGCACGAAATAAATAAATACGCGCTGTGATTGGCTATTATGTCACGCTCACTGCGAATTCGCTTGTCTCAACCTATCGCAACGCGTTACTAGTCTTGTAATTATTTCTTGAAGCGCTCAGCAAGGGGGCCTGGTCTAGTCTCACTTTGGCCGGTTTTCCTCAAAACGTCGACGCCACCGATGATGACGAAGACGTCGTCACGGACGCGCGGACGAGGCACTATTTAAAGATACGGCGGCGTCTACTTTTGTAGATATACACTAAAACACTTGTCGTAAACAAGACGTGGAAAAATTTCAACAAACAATAATTTAAAAAATGCCACTCGCACGTCTGTCTAGCTGCACGCTGAGATTGAGAAAACGAGTTGCAACGCACGTAGCGTTCGGCATGATCTACAAGCAGATACGTCCGTACAAATTTATTTAAACTTGGTAAATTCACCATTAGACAAGTTCCTAGGACTTTGTGTAAACCTTCATTTAGTCAACATGTATAACATTCTAATCGTATAAACATTCGTTAAAAGATTGGACGCCTCTAAGAAACCCGAACCTAAGTACAGTAAGATAGCCAAAGTGATGCTGCAAGCTGCACGAACGGACTTGACATATCATTCCATTCAACGACGACTATAAACACACAAACTTCTAAAAAGGTCACATAGCCGCAGGACATAGATATGTAAATTTTTCATCTAATCCATCACCAATCTCACAATAGAACGTGCTACTAAAAAATAAAATAATAAATAAATACACTTCACGTGCTACTAAAACATGAAATAACAGAGTTACTCTTAAATATGTCAACCGACTGTTGAAATGCATTGCATATTGATATTTCAAGTTCTCCATATACCCCATTACCTAATCAGAATTATGCACATTCCCCCGGTGAATTATTTCGGTACAGCATTCAGAGCATTTTGTTATTGTTATTTATTCCCGTGTTCATTGTATGCAATGTTTCGGTGCGAACGACGGCGGCGGCGGTCAAAGATCATGAAATATTGTGATTGTGGTACGTAGATTAGATCATCAGCTTGAAATAGCTTTTGTAACATCCACAGATTCATCTCGCACTATCAGTGTTCACAGCAATTATACTAAGGGTATGGAAGCGACGAATGCCGTGCGTGAGCAATGGGAGATATTCAATCTAATTATGATAGATTGATGCGCTAGTATCGAACGTAGCTAGTGTAATTCATGACTATGCATCAATGTACGAATTAGATACACAGATAATCGTTATCATTTCACAGTTATTACGGTTCCTAAAACTCTAGGAACCACTGGTATAAACAAGTATTGATTAATAGAACAGAATCCTTTTCGCAACTTCGTATCATATTTATTTAGATAACACTTGGACAGACAGTGCACAGACGCAATAAAAAGTTTTATCGTAGTATGTAGTACCAGCCTTGACCGTTCAGAGTACGCGAAAGTTTTTAAACATAAAATATCACGTGATATCTATTCAGTAGCGTAGAGACATTTTTTTGATGTAGCATGGAAACAAGAGACTGAAAATTATTTTACAGAAGAAAGAACCAACTTTAACCGGAACTATCCGGCCCTACGATTTTTTTTCAATTCCACTCAGAAGTTTATCTGGTCTATAACCACCAAAGCCTGATTTCCATTCCAGAAAGATAATGATCAAAATCGGTTCACAAATGTTGAAGTTATCCGTTATTCGCGAACAATCATAAAAAAATCATAATATGCGAACGTATTGAGAAACGTCCTTTTATTGAAGTAAAAACACAATCGCTCATGTAGTTTCAGAAACATGCACAAAAACAAACAAATAACGCCACGACGAATATAATCGTATGCAATTCCCAGTTGTTTAAATATAATGCACGTAAGTAAACAATGGCAATGAATTTGAAAATCCTATACTTTTGAAAATAATTACGTCACTACAGTGGGTACTTATCCGTTTCCATTTTAAATTCTAACACCAATTACGACAACCTTAATCAGAGGGAACTAACCACAGAAAGTATTGATTATAGGTAATGAAGTTGACGAAACGTTCGGATGTTTATTTCAAATAGAATATATAAATATAGTGCGCTCCTTCTTGATCCATACCAGGCAAATTGGTATACATTTCTAGGTAGGCTTGTCAATCCTAATAATATTAAAAACGCGAAAGTTTGAATGTTTGTTACTCTTTGGTGATAAAACTCCTCGACGGATTTCAATTAACCTTTACAATAATGAAGCTTATAGGTACATCGACAAAACTCATGGGCCATAGGCATATTTTATATCCCGATTTCCCCTCTATAGAACGATTTAAATCGTGGGTTAAATATAGTATCTAGCTTCAATAATAAAAGCCAAAAACTTTTGTATTCTAAACACACTTTTACCTCTTAAGTAATCTGCCAGTTGAATGTATTTTCGCTGATTCATTTCCATCGCTACATGACGCATCAGTTTTAACTGAGGATGCCAGTTCCTGTAGGGTACCTACACCGTACCTAATATTATCCATACCATAGAATCACCTAATCTTATCCTACTAATACAAAAGTGCAAGTTTTGACGTTAGGTACCACTAAACGGTTTTCAATTAATATTTATAACACTGCAACTCATTCATGGAAATAACATTTCAGATATATTTTATCCCGATTTCACTACGGGAACGGGATAAATTGTGGGTAAACTGCCAGCAGTTAAACCTAGGAGCTAGGGCGCGCATTCAGAAAAAAAATACTTTACTCAAGTGTCGTAGGCGGATGAAATCGCGTGGCGTCCACTCGTTTGCTAATTCACACTCCTCCGTAACGGCTAGTCTGATTATCGGGTAGGTTTTAATATATATCATAACCTAATACCTCCATCGCGTTTTTACAGTAGGACACCCAGGAGAACGGCAAAACGTCATCCAGGTTGTTTTACCATTTACGCGAACCAAACGGTTTGCGTCTACTTTCATAGTGCGAACCGCTAGGATGTGGAATGACTTGCCGGAGTCTGTGTTTCCTGCGCAGTAGTCTGAACTCTGAAGGTCTTCAAGTCGCGGGTGAATAGGTACCTAATGAACAAGTGTGCTCCATCGTAAACCGCATCGCTGCTTAACATCAGGCAGGATGGTGGTCAAACGCTTGTTCTTAATGATACAGAAAAAAAAGGTTTATACGGCCAACATCCATTGTTCATATCCCATTACCAGCTTTGTTTCTCTTAATACACAGCGTGGAAAGGGAACCTAACCCGGGAGCGAAACAGATTAGGGTGGGCACACCATTTCTTTGACATAAAAACTTTCCACATTTATACAAATAGATTTTCCGCAGATGTCGGCACGGAGATTCTCTCCACATACCGCGATCTCGTTGTACCTACCACTTTCGCTTCGCCTACAAACAAGCATCCATATGTTATTCTCATACACGCTCGCACGTTTAAAAAGAGTTTTTCAATTTCAAATGCCATAGCATCGTCATCGTGTATCTCGCTATTTAATATGCCTAACTAAGTGCCAGATGTAGAATAATATTTTTCGGTTATTATGTTACGGAATGTTTTCAAGGTGAATATGAAAAGCCTTCCACATTACACAGAATTGTGATAGGTACGTTTTTCTGAAACGAAATCGTAATAATCCACTAGGTATATAGGGAGTTTCCTGACTAATCCTTAAAGGGTTTAAAGGGTAGGGACTTTAATCTTAACAAAGTATGAAACACACATTAATTTATAGTAAAACGCAAATCCAATTTGACGTTCGGTCACAAGTCGCAACCTTCGCAATATTATGTTCTAAACATTACTAATATCTATTTTCAAACTTAAAATTATGACAGACAACTCCGAGAATATGTTTAAGTAGAAAAAAAACTGTCAGTGACGACGAACAAACTCGTAACTATCAAGACATCCGTATTACTAGAATAGCGGCATACTAATCCAATTAGTGAGTATACTAGAAGGCAAATATTACAAAAATAAATCTCGAGCGACGTTCCGACAACGGCCACGTGACGTCCAATTTGTTAAGAAACCCCGAAAAGGAAACTAATTATAGAATATACAATTCACAAGTCGTGGTATGTTTACTAAACGTGAGTTAGGTACGTATCTGTACTTACGTGCTATAAAATATATGTACGATCCGTAAAATGAGCCTATTTAGAATGCTTGACACGATAATAGTTAATAAAATATAAGTACATCTAGCAAATATAGTTTTATTATGATTATTGAATAGCAGATTAAGGCAAAGAATCTGAAATGAAAATTTAACGCATGTGTAATGTTTGAGGCGTTTTTTGACCATTGCCATTTCAATCAGACAAAATATAATTAATACTTGCCTAAGTAGTGCTACGTTCACTTCTAATGATACGTACCCAAAGTACAAGAATAAGAATTAACTCAAACATAATCAAATCAGATGTCCGATTGGACTCAAGTGTCCAAAGACTTGTTTTCCAAATAGTATAGATAATAGTATATGTACGAGTAGTTTAGATGGGTAATTGGGTAGGACTAAAAAAGCAAACTATACATATATCCTAAGTTTAATCAATAGTATTTATTGATAGATAATTTAAGTTGTTACGTTCTATTTGTTTCGGAAATACATTAATTACTTATAACAAATTACTTTTAGAATGTTTAATATCATACGTGCCCCAATACCAAACCCAACGTCGTGGGGGTCGTAAGAGACGACCTAGGGACTTCTCCAGAGGACGGGCAGCAGTGCTCTCTGTGAGTTAAAGTACACAACTGCGATCGCCAACCCACCTGTCAACCGTGGCGATTATTATTTATATATTTGATATAATAATATTATCTTTTACAACGAACTAGGCAGACTGAAATGTACAGTATCTATCTCTCTCGTTTAGTAAATCATCAGAGATGTAAAGAAGTACAAAATATCGAACTGTCAAATATATTACGTATTACACAATATTCTGATATTCTATAAGCTAATGAACTGTACACCACAGGAATACGTGCAACGTGGCAGTGACGAAGAGCTATTTATAAAACCTACTATCAAATTGTACCAATTTCAAACGTAGTAAAGTTCGGAATTCCCTTTGATCTCGAAACAATTAAGCCATCATATCGATTTGGACGTAAACAATACCTATTATTGCTTTCTGAAGCAAAAATTGACTTCGACCGCCCGATGTTTTATCGATGTTTGTAACACAGCGTTTTGTTCAACTGACATAATCTACTAGTAGAAAACGCGTGATATGACCACACTTATAAAGGCGACAGTTGGTGTATGTTTGTTACGTCTAAACGGCCGGAGCGATTTAAATAAAATTTAACACGGAATTTCCCGACCACCCTGGATTAAGGTATTAGCTATAATTTATATCAAAATTACAACGGGAACGCGACAAACTGCGAGGACCAAACACAACTAGTAATAAAAACGCATTGTGATATTGACTGATACGTATCTTGCGCATTTCACTTGTTTTAACAAATCGCATCGCGTTATGTTTTGTCGTGTCGTTCATTGGCTTGATGACTAGGAGAAGCGACACAAAAAAATCATACCTTTTTATTACATTTAAATTTACTGATGTACTTAGTGACTTCATTCAATACTTAGTATAAAACGAAATCGCCTCTCGCTGCCTGTTGTAAGTATGCTTATAGGTATATTTAAAACTACGCAACAGATTCTGGTTCGGTTTCCTTTAGTAGATGCAGTAATTCTTGAGGAAGGTCTAAGTGTATAATACATACATATAAATAGCAGACAGACACGTTTAAGAGCATTCATTGGCAAAACAACGTTTGCCGGGTCAACTAGTTGAGAATAAAAAACGTTAGGGCTACCTATCATTTTTATAATAAACAATATTTAAGATCCACAACACGTAATCTTCCGAGATATGCACACATGTCTAGGTATAGGTACTATCGTAATTGCGCAACAAACACAAACGCGTCTAAAACAACATGCCGCTGGTCGATATAGAACAATCAACAGCTGGCCGTTAGTGACATTTCAATAATAACACATCCAGCTACTTCACTATACGGTGAAACTCGACGGCCATAGAAAATTCCCACTTCCGCAGCTCAGGATATTATAGTGCATCATTTATGTATGAGGCAACAAATAGGTGCGTAATGAACTTGACAACTAACGGTCTATTTTTTTTTATTATTTTGTTCAATACAAGAACATACGACACGTCTGTATCTGCTGCCTACATATATATACCTTAGCAACAACAAATATTTCATTTCAGGAAATAGGAAATATGAGGTATTTACTATATTATGTTCTATAAAACAAGACGTTAGTTAGAGCGTCTGTGGTCCAGTTGGCCGGATCCTTGACTTGTAACCGGGAGTTCGCGGGTTCGAGCCCGGCTACTGGTCGTGTACCAATGGGACTCTTTTTCAGAGCCTATATACGCAGCGCAACGCTTGTACCACAAGGTGGTGGCCACTATAACGGCGATGGGCTCACCCCCCGTCACGTTTGGTTAAATGCGCTTGGTGAGCCGTAGGCATTTGCTTCAGCCAGTGCCTCTACCTACCCCGCTTTCGGATTACAAGGCGTGAAGTGTTTATTAAGAAGACGTTATTGAACAATAGGAGTTGGTTCGTCCTATTCTTTCTCTAGGAAGACTGGACGAGAGAACCTTGTTCTACGGATCAAATGGTTATTACCGGAAATATGTTTCGAACTTTTCCGAAAGGACTATATAGAAGAACTCAGATTGGTGATGTCCTGACCGAAGGTGCGTGAAAAGTACGAAACCTGGGGTCATGTATGAAAGGTGTAACTGAATGTTAATGAAGGGGAAAAGGGGTATGTCGGATCGTGACAAATGGACGATCTGTAGTCTCCTGCCTACCCCTCTGGGAGCAGCGTGAACACTGTATGTATGTAATGTTTCAACTTCAACTCGAAGAGTTCCGTGTTGCTCCGGCGCCCATTGGGATGTGGCAGCTGGTTACTACACGGGAAAAAATAGACCCGATTTCGAAGCTGGCTACGAACTATACTTACGAGCAATGAAATCGAAAAAGTTTACTATTGCAACCTCCGATTTCGTTGCTCACGAATATAGTTAGCTTCGAAATCGGTGTATTCTTTCCCGTGTAGTAGCCAGATACCAAATCCGGCTACGAATGGGAGACAAAGCCGTCTGGAGTACCTGACTTATTACTGTTACATACTAAAAATATCTTCTTCCGAACTAATCTATATTGCTACCTATTTATCGCCTATTTCGTACCTCGTAATGGCCTCCTAATAGCGATACTAACATATTTTACGCTATTTGTATCAATCTCAAATCCAACTGACACGCTAACAGTGGTGAGAAGGCATTACAAATAAAAACATAGACATCTATACCAATATTATAAAGAGGAAAGGTTTGTTTGTTTGAATTGAATAGTCTCCGAAACTACTGGACAGATTTGAAAAATTCTTTCACTTTTGGAAAGCTACACTATTCCTGTGTAACATAGGCTATATTTTATCCCCCGAATTCCCACGGGAACGAACAAAG